>JASEVX010000006.1:65965672-66137665 GCA_031761405.1 Serripes groenlandicus
ACTATACATGCAACAAAGAAGGAAATCGGAAAAACACGATATTTCTCCGAAATCATATGAACGCCACTGGTAAACGCGATAGTTTAAGCGTTGTGCATATGCACTCTACTGATTGCACCAGTTTGGAGCATAGGAGAATTCTAGAACAAAAGTTACACTATACATGCAACAAAGAAGGAAATCAGAAAAACACGTTTTTTTCCGAAACCATATGAACGCAACTGGTAAACGCGATAGTTTAAGCGCTGTGCATATGCAGTCTACCGATAGCACCAGTTAGGAGCATGGGAGACTTCTAGAACAAAAGTTACACTATACATGCATCAAAGAATTAAATTGGAAAAACACATTTTTTTCCGAAACCATATGAACGCCACTGGTAAACGCGATAGTTTAAGCGTTGTGCATATGCACTCTACCGATTGCACCAGTTTGGAGCATGGGATATTTTTAGAACAAAAGTTACACTATACATGCAACAAAGAAGGAAATTGGAAAAACATGTTTTTTTCCGAAACCATATGAACGCCACTAGTAAACGCAATAGTTTAAGCGTTGTGCATATGCACTCTACCGATAACACCAGTTTGGAGCATGGGAGACTTCTAAAACCTAAGTTACTCTATACACGCAACAAAGAATGAAATTGGAAAAGCACGTTTTTTTCCTAAACCATATGAACACCACTGGTAAACTCGATAGTTTACGCGTTGTGCATATGCAGTCTACCGATAGCACCAGTTTGGAGCATGGGAGAATTCTAGAACAAAAGTTACACTATACATGCAGCAAAGAAGGAAATTGGAAAAACACGTTTTTTTCCAAAACCATATGAACGCAACTGATAAACGGGATAGTTTACGCGTTGTGCATATAAAGTCTACCGATAGCACCAATTAGGAGCATGGGAGACTTCTAGAACAAAAGTTACAATATACAAGCAACAAAGAAGGAAATTGGAAAAACACGTTTTTTCTCAGAAACCATATGAACGCCACTGGTAAACGCGATAGTTTAAGCGTTGTGCATATGCACTCTACCGATTGCACCACTTTGGAGCATGGGAGACTTCTAGAACAAAAGTTACACTATACATGCAACAAAGAAGGAAATCGGAAAAACACGTTATTTCTCCGAAATCATATGAACGCCACTGGTAAACGCGATAGTTTAAGCGTTGTGCATATGCACTCTACTGATTGCACCAGTTTGGAGCATAGGAGAATTCTAGAACAAAAGTTACACTATACATGCAACAAAGAAGGAAATCAGAAAAAACACGTTTTTTTCCGAAACCATATGAACGCAACTGGTAAACGCGATAGTTTAAGCGCTGTGCATATGCAGTCTACCGATAGCACCAGTTAGGAGCATGGGAGACTTCTAGAACAAAAGTTACACTATACATGCATCAAAGAATTAAATTGGAAAAACACATTTTTTTCCGAAACCATATGAACGCCACTGGTAAACGCGATAGTTTAAGCGTTGTGCATATGCACTCTACCGATTGCACCAGTTTGGAGCATGGGATATTTTTAGAACAAAAGTTACACTATACATGCAACAAAGAAGGAAATTGGAAAAACACGTTTTTTTCCGAAACCATATGAACGCAACTGGTAAACGCGATAGTTTAAGCGCTGTGCATATGCAGTCTACCGATAGCACCAGGTAGGAGCATGGGAGACTTCTAGAACAAAAGTTACACTATACGTGCAACAAAGAAGAAAATTGGAAAAACACGTTTTTTTCCCGAAACCATATGATCGCCACTGGTAAACACGATAGTTTACGCTTTGTGCACATGCACTCTACCGATAGTACCAGTTAGGAGCATGTGAGACTTCTAGAACAAAAGTTACACTTACATGCAACAAAGAAGGAAATTGGAAAAACACGTTTTTTTCCGAAACCATATAAACGCCACTGGTAAACGGGATAGTTTACGCGTTGTGCATATGCAGTCTACCGATAGCACCAGTTAGGAACATGGGATACTTCTAGAACAAAAGTTACACTATACATGCAACAAAGAAGGAAATTGGAAAAACACGTTTTTTGCCGAAACCATATGAACGCCACTGGTAAACGCGATAGTTTAAGCGTTGTGCATATGCACTCTACCGATTGCACCAGTTTGGAGCATGGGAGACTTCTAAAACAAAAGTTACTCTATACATGCAACAAAGAATGAAATTGGAAAAACACGTTTTTTTCCGAAACCATATAAACGCCACTGGTAAACGCGATAGTTTACGCTTTGTGCATATGCACTCTACCGATAGTACCAGTTAGGAGCATGGGAGACTTCTAGAACAAAAGTTACACTTACATGCAACAAAGAAGGAAATTGGAAAAACACGTTTTTTGCCGAAACCATATGAACGCCACTGGTAAACGCGATAGTTTAAGCGTTGTGCATATGCACTCTACCGATTGCACCAGTTTGGAGCAGGGGAGACTTCTAAAACAAAAGTTACTCTATACATGCAACAAAGAAGGAAATAGGAAAAACGCGTTTTTTCCCGAAACCATATTAACGTCACTAGAAAACATGATAGTTTAAACGTTGTGCATATGCACTCTACCGATAACACTAGTTAGGAGCATGGGAGACTTCTAGAACAAAAGTTACACTATACAAGCAACAAAGAAGAAAATTGGAAAAACACGTTTTTTTCCGAAACCATATGAACGCCACTGGTAAACGCGATAGTTTAAGCATTGTGGAAGTCCACTCTACAAATGGCACCAGTTTGGCGCATGGGAGACTTCTAGAACAAAAGTTACACTATACGTGCAACAAAGAAGGAAATTGGAAAATAACGTTTTTTGCCGAACCCATATGAACGCCACTGGTAAACGCGATAGTTTACGCGTTGTACATATGCACTCTACCGATAGTACCAGTTAGGAGCATGGGAGACTTCTAGAACAAAAGTTACACTATCAGTGCAACAAAGAAGGAAATTGGAAAAACACGTTTTTTTTCCGAAACCATATAAACGCCACTGGTAAACGCGATAGTTTACGCGTTGTGCATATGCACTCTACCGATAATACCAGTTAGGAGCATGTGAGACTTCTAGAACAAAAGTTACACTATACATGCAACAAAGAAGGAAATTGGAAAAACACGTTTTTTGCCGAAACCATATGAACGCCACTGGTAAACACGATAGTTTAAGCGTTGTGCATATGCACTGTACCGATTGCACCAGTTTGGAGCATGGGAGACTTGTAGATTTGTTTGTTTGGAGTTTAACGCCGCTTACAACAGCTTTGGTCATATCACGGCTGTCAGTGCACCTATGCATGTTTTCCTGGCTTTCCAACACCAGTACTTGCACAACATTCTTTCGAAGCCACTGACTACTTTCTCACATAAATCGGTGGTGAGAGGCAATGGGAAAAATCGCTCGAAAAAACGGGAGACTTCTAGAACAAAATTTACACTATACATGCAACAAAGAAGGAAATTGGAAAAGCACGTTATTTTCCGAAAACATATGAACGCCACTGGTAAACTCGATAATTTAAGCGTTGTGCATATGCACTCTACCGAATGCACCAGTTTGGAGCATGGTAGACTTCTTCTAGAACAAAAGTTACACTATACATGCAACAAAGAAGGAAATTGGAAAAACACGTTTTTTTCCGAAACCATATGAACGCCACTGGTAAACGCGATAGTTTAAGCGTTGTGCATTTGCACTCTACCGATAGCACCAATTTGGAGCATGGGAGACTTCTAGAACAAAAGTTACACTATACGTGCAACAAAGAAGGAAATTGGAAAAACACGTTTTTTTCCGAAACCATATGAACCCCACTGGTAAACGCGATAGTTTAATCGTTGTGCATATGCACTCTACCGATTGCATCAGTTTATAACATGGGAGACTTCTAAAACAAAAGTTACTCTATACATGCAATAAAGAAGGAAATTGGAAAAACACGCTTTTTCCGAAACCATATGAACGCCACTGGTAAACGCAATAGTTTAAGCGTTGTGCTTATGCACTACCGATTGCACCAAATTGGAGCATGTGAGACTTCTAGAACAAAAATTACACTGTACATGCAACAAAGAAGGAAATTTGAATATCACGTTTTTTCCGAAACCATATGAACACAACTGGTAATCGCGATAGTTTAAGCGTTGCGCATATGCACTCTACCGATTGCACCAGTTTGGAGCATGGGAGATTTCTAGAACAAAAGTTACACTATACATGCAACAAAGAAGGAAATTGGAAAAACACGTTTTTTTCCGAAACCATATTAACGACACTGGTAAATGCGATAGTTTACGCGTTGTGCATATGCACTCTACCGATAGTACCAGTTAGGAGCATGTGAGACTTCTAGAACAAAAGTTACACTGTACATGCAAAAAAGAATGAAATAGGAAAAAAACGTTTTTTCCGAAACAATTTGAACGCCACTGGTAAACGCGATAGTTTACGCGTTGTGCATATGCACTCTACCGATAGCACCAGTTAGGAGCATGTAAGACGTCTAGAATAAAAGTTACACTGTACATGCAACAAAGAAGGAAATTGGAAAAACACGTTTTTTTCGAAACCATATGAACGCTACTGGTAAATAGTTTAAGCGTTGTGCATATGTACTCTACCGATTGCACCAGTTTGGAGCATGGGAGACTTCTAAAACAAAAGTTACTCTATACATGCAACAAAGAAGGAAATTGGAAAAACACGTTTTTTTCCGAAACCATATGAACACCACTGGTAAATGCAATAGTTTAAGCGTTGTGCATATGCACTCTACCGATTGCACCAGTTTGGAGCATGGGAGACTTTTAGAACAAAAGTTACACTATACATGCAACAACAAAGAAGGAAATTGTAAAAACAGGTTTTTTTTGCCGAAACCATATGAACGCCACTGGTAAACGCGATAGTTTACGAGTTGTGCATATGCACTCTACCGATAATACCAGTTAGGAGCATGTGAGACTTCTAGAACAAAAGTTACACTATACATGCAACAAAGAAGGAAATTGGAAAACATATGGCACAATGCTCGTTATGAAAAAACAGGGGAGACAATGTACCACTGTTTAAGCCGTACTAATTGTTGACTAATTTGATTGTGATCTGCTCTTGTTATCATTTTGCTAATTGACGGAAATTACCGAACATTTGTGTAACATTCGGTATGTATACACCGATACTGCAGCCGGAGGGCAGTAGAGAGATACACAGGGTACTTCAACATGGGATTATAGGGTAATAAAACTAGGGTGTTATGATATCGATATTTTTTAATCAATTTACCAATAAATAATCGAGCCATTTTTTTTCATCATTTTCAATTTCATAATACATGTACATTGTTACAGACATGGAGCCTGTTTTTTTGTATTATTATTCATAATGGATAATACCCCCTTGGTGTTTGATAGTAATATATAGATGCATTTGTCAGCCGTATGTCAATTGTATTTAAAGTAATTGTGCAAAATTCACATTTTGAAGTATTATTGTAAAAGTAAAAACTGGTTATGTAATTGAATTTATTATTTTGTCATGTTTGTATGATACACTTAATGTTTTCAGTATTATAGATTTAAATGGTTTAATCCATAATTGTTGACATATTTTGATTAGCTCATTACACACACGTTAATTATCCTAGACCATGATAGAAAATCATATAAACTGGTAATTGAAACTAAACGATTCGAAAATATTGATATAGCGAACAGAATTTATAAACTTTGTAATTCAATGCAGATTGAAACAGAATATCACTGCCTATGCATTTGTCCGAAATTCAATGATTTAAGAAAAAGATTCCTTTCTATAACTTGGCCAACTGTTACCCAATGTATCAATATACTGGCATCAAAAAGAAGAAAGAAGCAAGTCAATACGGCAACATTTGTTAAAGAAGCTTTGGAAATGATAGATTTAAGATTAGAAAATATAGTCTAATTACATTAAAAATGTATTACCTTTTCAGCAATATAATTTATATATATATTTGTCTAATGTATGTAACTATTGTTTATGGCCAATGGCATGTGTATTTGCCGAATGCCTAATAACATTGAGTTGTATTGTTGTGTATTATAAAGTCCGAATTCTATTTTTAGAAGACGAATTTGAAATAGTTTAGTCTTTTACCAAAAGGATATATTCATCATTATAAACTATTTTGCCATTATGTTTTCAAATCGGATTTTTTTTTTGATTCTAAGATCCGAGATCTTATCATACTATCATACTATATAGTACCATTGATCATTTCCCGTTCTATTATTTGAGTGGCAAGCAATGCAAATTCCATGTGAGAAAACTCATTACGAGACGTCTGGACTTGTTTTAGATTGCTTGCAAAAGCCACAGAAAGTCGCATATAGAAGGCATACATGCAAATACATATCCCAAATGTCATTCAATCGCAACGAGCCGTAGTAGTTTGCACCTGATGGTATACTTGTATTCACAGTTGTTTGGGTAATTATCACCTTTAAGACATCATCCGGATTAATGTATATCATGACGTTGATTAGCGCCAATCAACGTCCCTTTGATGAAATTAGTTATACGAATTTAACCAATTTGAAACATATCAAATTGAACAGTTTGACAAACAAACTTTGATAGAATTCTTAAACATACAATGAGTTATAACAAATTATTAAACAACGTTAAATGCAATTTTAAACATATCAAATTGAACAGTTTGACAAACTAACTTTGATAGAATTCTTACATTTACAATGAGTTATGACAAATTATTAAACGTTTTAAAATTTCATTCATAAATTTGGGCAAGTCATACAATCAGGGTGAGTGTATTAAATACACTCACCCTGATACAATATGCATGGATATCGATCACCTTATGGTTTTATTTAACAATTAAATAGTTATAACAATCATCCATTTTATTTTAGATAGGATAATATTAACAAATGTGGACATTTATCCGTTCTGACAATACAATCGCATTTTTTTCCTAAAATAAGTAACTGGGGCTAATATCCGTCCGCTTGTGTCCATATTTACATTTTATTGCATCGAATTTAGGTAAAAGGCATTACATACTGATATATATATAAGATAACGCAATATACACAGTCTGCACAGCGGGGGTAATAAATAGAGATATGCCCCATCATAAATCGTCCGGCAATGGTCGGTAATCATCGGAAGCTTTCGCTAGTAATCACGGAAACGTAAATGTTACCCTAAAACGTTAGTAGTACTTGTAGAAAATGTTAAAAAGGACCAAAATTTTATTACTTTATTTTAATAAAATATATGTCAAATAAAGGTAAATGAATTTACTACATTAAGCCGTAAGTGCCCTGTTAATTTTTTATTTCTAAAAAAAGATATTCACAAAAGAACGTTTAAAAATTAGCGGGAAAATACCGTTTTCTTAAACGTTTATATGCAATAAAGAGGGAAATTAGGGTGACTGTATTCAAAGTTAAAAAGGACCAAAATATTATTAATATAAAACAAATAAAAGAATATATTTATATAGAGGAGATATTTGTCTTGAAAACTTGATAAGTGCCTTTTTAAATTTTTGCAAAATAAAATTGTTATTGAGTAAAAACTAAAAAGTTGCTCTATAATACCATGTAGTTTAAAGTTATCGATTTTTGATAGTCGCTGATTCTCATAGTTGGATATGACACGTTTTTTGCCGAAACCATATGAACGCCACTGGTAAACGCGATAGTTTAAGCGTTGTGCATATGCACTCTACCGATTGCACCAGTTTGAAGCATGGGAGACTTGTAGATTTGTTTGTTTGGAGTTTAACGCCGCTTTCAACAGCTTTGGTCATATCACGGCGGTCAGTGCACCTACCCATGTTTTCCTGGCTTTCCCACACCAGTACTTGCACAACATTCTTTCGAAGCCACTGACTATTTTCTCACATAAATCGGAGGTAAGAGGCAATGGGAAAAATCGCCCGAAAGAACGGGAGACTTCTAGAACAAAATTTACACTATACATGCAACAAAGAAGGAAATTGGAAAAGCACGTTATTTTCCGAAACCATATGAACGCCACTGGTGAACTCGATAATTTAAGCGTTGTGCATATGCACTCTACCGATTGCACCAGTTTGGAGCATGGGAGACTTCTTCTAGAACAAAAGTTACACTATACATGCAACAAAGAAGGAAATTGGAAAAACACGTTTTTTTCCGAAACCATATGAACGCCACTGGTAAACGCGATAGTTTAAGCGTTGTGCATATGCACTCTACGGATAGCACCAATTTGGAGCATGGGAGACTTCTAGAACAAAAGTTACACTATACATGCAACAAAGAAGGAAATTGGAAAAACACGTTTTTTGCCGAAACCATATGAACGCCACTGGTAAACACGATAGTTTAAGCGTTGTGCATATGCACTCTACCGATTGCACCAGTTTGGAGCATGGGAGACTTGTAGATTTGTTTGTTTGGAGTTTAACGCCGCTTACAACAGCTTTGGTCATATCACAGCTGTCAGTGCACCTATGCATGTTTTCCTGGCTTTCCAACACCAGTACTTGCACAACATTCTTTCGAAGCCACTGACTACTTTCTCACATAAATCGGTGGTGAGAGGCAATGGGAAAAATCGCTCGAAAAAACGGGAGACTTCTAGAACAAAATTTACACTATACATGCAACAAAGAAGGAAATTGGAAAAGCACGTTATTTTCCGAAAACATATGAACGCCACTGGTAAACTCGATAATTTAAGCGTTGTGCATATGCACTCTACCGATTGCACCAGTTTGGAGCATGGTAGACTTCTTCTAGAACAAAAGTTACACTATACATGCAACAAAGAAGGAAATTGGAAAAACACGTTTTTTTCCGAAACCATATGAACGCCACTGGTAAACGCGATAGTTTAAGCGTTGTGCATATGCACTCTACCGATAGCACCAATTTGGAGCATGGGAGACTTCTAGAACAAAAGTTACACTATACGTGCAACAAAGAAGGAAATTGGAAAAACACGTTTTTTTCGAAACCATATGAACGCCACTGGTAAACGCGATAGTTTAAGCGTTGTGCATATGCACTCTACCGATTGCATCAGTTTATAACATGGGAGACTTCTAAAACAAAAGTTACTCTATACATGCAATAAAGAAGGAAATTGGAAAAACACGCTTTTTCCGAAACCATATGAACGCCACTGGTAAACGCAATAGTTTAAGCGTTGTGCTTATGCACTACCGATTGCACCAAATTGGAGCATGTGAGACTTCTAGAACAATCAAAGCGCCAATGGCACTGTAGTGGCGATCGTATGGAAAATCCTGCAAAGTAACAAGCAGTATATCGGTGTAGGGCTTGCGATGACTCTGGTGCGGGTATATTTGAGAATGTATCAACCCTGCATCTTTTGACAGTAGAATAATGTTAGTTTGCCAGAATGTTGTCTTGGTGATTATTTAGTTACGTTCTGAAATTGGTCATGATGTGTTCAAAATTAGGCCATTCCAAAGTTATGAAAAATCTAGTTGGTATTCGATAGACTACCGTTTTAGCTCATTAGAATGACTATTTGTAATCTAAATTGTTTGGGTAATCACATGTTTATCACCAGGTCGTTAGGCCATATTAAGATAAAATATATTTTACACTTTAGAAATGACTAAAGAAAGGAGAGAAAACAGTATCCATTAGTTTGGTGTTTGTTTCAATTATGTCCGATATTAAACAGGTCTGTTCAATTTAGTCCCTTCACATTGCATGATTGAGGGTTGTCACAGTGTATTTATATGTCTCTGAGGTTGTTAAACTGCTTCGAATAATGTGAGTGCAAAAACAAACACAAAACATGCTCCAAAAGCACAATTTCACTATTTGCCAAACTGTTTAATTTATGAAAATATAGGCATATATTATAATGCTAGATCTTCAAACTCAATTAGGCTACACTGTCAGCATTGATTGCTAATTGACTCTAGAACGTGCAGACGTGTATACATAACGTGTGTACACACTGCCATCGTGTGTCCTTTAAACCTTTGTAAACCAGTCTTATTATCTAGACGCTTTCATATATTTAAACAAGTACAAAATAAAGCGTTTATAATATTGAGATTTACAAGCTTTTCTGGTTTTTGGTCTCGCGAGCTATTTATAGAACCTTTTGGAATTTCCAGATTTGAGTATCACCAGAGTTGTCGTTATTTGCAAGGCAGAACGCGCAATGATATTTATTATCTGCCAAATCATGACGAAGATAATCAGAGTACAACCAACTCCTGCCGAATCAGGTTAAAGGTCAAAAGGTTACGGTTGACTACAGTAAAAATAAAACGAGGCACAGGAGTATCATGATACTCTGCATAGCGTACCCAAGACGCCCGATGATATTTATTATCTGCCCAAACATGAAGAAAGATAATATGTAAATAGTTTAACTCTATTTAGATATTTTCTCGATAAATCTCAAATATTAGTACCAATCCGGTATCAAAGTAGCACTAACATTATCATTATTAATCGTGTGCCTGCATCACTGATGGAACTATATATATATATGGGGTTTAACGGAAGTGAGTAAATTGCCTTTGCAGAAATATCCAACCGATTGTTCAAATACGACTATATAATTTTTTTTTCGTTGTTGTTGTTTTGGTAGCACTGTGGCGATTGTCAACCAATCGCCACAAAAATTACACTGTACATGCAACAAAGAAGGAAATTTGAATATCACGTTTTTTCCGAAACCATATGAACACAACTGGTAATCGCGATAGTTTAAGCGTTGCGCATATGCACTCTACCGATAGCACCAGTTAGGAGCATGTAAGACGTCTAGAACAAAAGTTACACTGTACATGCAACAAAGAAGGAAATTGGAAAAACACGTTTTTTTCGAAACCATATGAACGCTACTGGTAAATAGTTTAAGCGTTGTGCATATGTACTCTACCGATTGCACCAGTTTGGAGCATGGGAGACTTCTAAAACAAAAGTTACTCTATACATGCAACAAAGAAGGAAATTGGAAAAACACGTTTTTTTCCGAAACCATATGAACACCACTGGTAAATGCAATAGTTTACGCGTTGTGCATATGCACTCTACCGATAGTACCAGTTAGGAGCATGTGAGACTTCTAGAACAAAAGTTACACTGTACATGCAAAAAAGAATGAAATAGGAAAAAAACGTTTTTTCCGAAACAATTTGAACGCCACTGGTAAACGCGATAGTTTACGCGTTGTGCATATGCACTCTACCGATAGCACCAGTTAGGAGCATGTAAGACGTCTAGAATAAAAGTTACACTGTACATGCAACAAAGAAGGAAATTGGAAAAACACGTTTTTTTCGAAACCATATGAACGCTACTGGTAAATAGTTTAAGCGTTGTGCATATGTACTCTACCGATTGCACCAGTTTGGAGCATGGGAGACTTCTAAAACAAAAGTTACTCTATACATGCAACAAAGAAGGAAATTGGAAAAACACGTTTTTTTCCGAAACCATATGAACACCACTGGTAAATGCAATAGTTTAAGCGTTGTGCATATGCACTCTACCGATTGCACCAGTTTGGAGCATGGGAGACTTTTAGAACAAAAGTTACACTATACATGCAACAACAAAGAAGGAAATTGTAAAAACAGGTTTTTTTTGCCGAAACCATATGAACGCCACTGGTAAACGCGATAGTTTACGAGTTGTGCATATGCACTCTACCGATAATACCAGTTAGGAGCATGTGAGACTTCTAGAACAAAAGTTACACTATACATGCAACAAAGAAGGAAATTGGAAAACATATGGCACAATGCTCGTTATGAAAAAACAGGGGAGACAATGTACCACTGTTTAAGCCGTACTAATTGTTGACTAATTTGATTGTGATCTGCTCTTGTTATCATTTTGCTAATTGACGGAAATTACCGAACATTTGTGTAACATTCGGTATGTATACACCGATACTGCAGCCGGAGGGCAGTAGAGAGATACACAGGGTACTTCAACATGGGATTATAGGGTAATAAAACTAGGGTGTTATGATATCGATATTTTTTAATCAATTTACCAATAAATAATCGAGCCATTTTTTTTCATCATTTTCAATTTCATAATACATGTACATTGTTACAGACATGGAGCCTGTTTTTTTGTATTATTATTCATAATGGATAATACCCCCTTGGTGTTTGATAGTAATATATAGATGCATTTGTCAGCCGTATGTCAATTGTATTTAAAGTAATTGTGCAAAATTCACATTTTGAAGTATTATTGTAAAAGTAAAAACTGGTTATGTAATTGAATTTATTATTTTGTCATGTTTGTATGATACACTTAATGTTTTCAGTATTATAGATTTAAATGGTTTAATCCATAATTGTTGACATATTTTGATTAGCTCATTACACACACGTTAATTATCCTAGACCATGATAGAAAATCATATAAACTGGTAATTGAAACTAAACGATTCGAAAATATTGATATAGCGAACAGAATTTATAAACTTTGTAATTCAATGCAGATTGAAACAGAATATCACTGCCTATGCATTTGTCCGAAATTCAATGCTTTAAGAAAAAGATTCCTTTCTATAACTTGGCCAACTGTTACCCAATGTATCAATATACTGGCATCAAAAAGAAGAAAGACGCAAGTCAATACGGCAACATTTGTTAAAGAAGCTTTGGAAATGATAGATTTAAGATTAGAAAATATAGTCTAATTACATTAAAAATGTATTACCTTTTCAGCAATATAATTTATATATATATTTGTCTAATGTATGTACCTATTGTTTATGGCCAATGGCATGTGTATTTGCCGAATGCCTAATAACATTGAGTTGTATTGTTGTGTATTATAAAGTCCGAATTCTATTTTTAGAAGACGAATTTGAAATAGTTTAGTCTTTTACCAAAAGGATATATTCATCATTATAAACTATTTTGCCATTATGTTTTCAAATCGGAATTTTTTTTTGATTCTAAGATCCGAGATCTTATCATACTATCATACTATATAGTACCATTGATCATTTCCCGTTCTATTATTTGAGTGGCAAGCAATGCAAATTCCATGTGAGAAAACTCATTACGAGACGTCTGGACTTGTTTTAGATTGCTTGCAAAAGCCACAGAAAGTCGCATATAGAAGGCATACATGCAAATACATATCCCAAATGTCATTCAATCGCAACGAGCCGTAGTAGTTTGCACCTGATGGTATACTTGTATTCACAGTTGTTTGGGTAATTATCACCTTTAAGACATCATCCGGATTAATGTATATCATGACGTTGATTAGCGCCAATCAACGTCCCTTTGATGAAATTAGTTATACGAATTTAACCAATTTGAAACATATCAAATTGAACAGTTTGACAAACAAACTTTGATAGAATTCTTAAACATACAATGAGTTATAACAAATTATTAAACAACGTTAAATGCAATTTTAAACATATTAAATTGAACAGTTTGACAAACTAACTTTGATAGAATTCTTACATTTACAATGAGTTATGACAAATTATTAAACGTTTTAAAATTTCATTCATAAATTTGGGCAAGTCATACAATCAGGGTGAGTGTATTAAATACACTCACCCTGATACAATATGCATGGATATCGATCACCTTATGGTTTTATTTAACAATTAAATAGTTATAACAATCATCCATTTTATTTTAGATAGGATAATATTAACAAATGTGGACATTTATCCGTTCTGACAATACAATCGCATTTTTTTCCTAAAATAAGTAACTGGGGCTAATATCCGTCCGCTTGTGTCCATATTTACATTTTATTGCATCGAATTTAGGTAAAAGGCATTACATACTGATATATATATAAGATAACGCAATATACACAGTCTGCACAGCGGGGGTAATAAATAGAGATATGCCCCATCATAAATCGTCCGGCAATGGTCGGTAATCATCGGAAGCTTTCGCTTGTAATCACGGAAACGTAAATGTTACCCTAAAACGTACGTGCAACAAAGAAGGAAATTGGAAAAACACGTTTTTTCCGAAACCATATGAACGCCACTGGTAAACGCGATAGTTTAAGCGTTGTGCATATGCACTCTACCGATTGCACCAGTTTGGAGCATGGGATACTTCTAAAACAAAAGTTACTCTATACATGCAATAAAGAAGGAAATTGGAAAAACACGCTTTTTCCGAAACCATATGAACGCCACTGGTAAACGCAATAGTTTAAGCGTTGTGCATATGCACTCTACCGATTGCACCAGTTTAAGGCATGGGATATTTTTTAGAACAAAAGTTACACTATACATGCAACAAAGAAGAAAATTGGAAAAACACGTTTTTTTCCGAAACCATATGAACGCCACAGGTAAACGCGATAGTTTACGCGTTGTGCATATGCACTCTACCGATAGCACCAGGTAGGAGCATGTAAGACGTCTAGAACAAAAGTTACACTGTACATGCAACAAAGAAGGAAATAGGAAAAACGCGTTTTTTTCCGAAACCATATTAACGTCACTAGAAAACATGATAGTTTAAGCGTTGTGCATATGCACTCTACCGATTGCACCAGTTTGGAGCATGGGAGACTTCTAGAACAAAAGTTACACTATACATGCAATACAGAAGGAAACAGGAAAAACACGTTTTTTTCCGAAACCATATGAACTACACTGGTAAACGCGTTAGTTTGCGCGTTGTGCATATGCACTCTAACAGCACCAGTTAGGAGCAAGTGAGACTTCTAGAACAAAAGTTACACTGTACATGCAACAAAGAAGGACATTTGAAAAGCGCGTTTTTTTCCGAAACCATATTAACGTCAATAGAAAACATGATAGTTTAAGCGTTGTGCATATGCACTCTACCGACAGCACCAGTCAAGAGCATGTGATACTTCTAGATCAAAAGTTACACTGTACATGCAACAAAGAAGGACATTTGAAAAGCGCGTTTTTTTCCGAAACCATATTAACGTCACTAGAAAACATGATAGTTTAAGCGTTTTGTATATACACTCTACCGATAGTACCAGTTAGGAGCATGTGAGACTTCTAGAAGGAAATTGGAAAAGCACGTTATTTTCCGAAACCATATGAACGCCACTGGTAAACGCGATAGTTTAAGCATTGTGGAAGTCCACTCTACCAATGGCACCAGTTTTGAGCATGGAAACCTTCTAGAACAAAAGTAACACTGTACATGCAACAAAGAAGGAAATTGGAAAATCGCGTGTTTTTCCGAAACCATATGAACGCCACTAGTAAACGTGATAGTTTACACGATGTGCATATGTATTCTACCGATTGCACCAGTTTGGAGCAAGGGAGACTTCTAGAACAAAAGTTACACTGTACATGCAACAAAGAAGCAAATAGGAAATTCGCGTTTTTTTCCGAAACCATATGAATACCATTAGTAAACACGATAATTTATGTGTTGTGTATATATATTCTACCGATTGCAACAGTTTGGAGCATGAGATAATTCTAGATTTGTTTGTTTGTTTGTTTGGAGTTCAACGCCGCTTTCAACAGCTTTGGTCATATCACGGCGGTCAGTGAAGGAAAAGAAAATCGCGTGTTTTTCCGAAACCATATGAACGCCACTGGTAAACGCGATAGTTTACACGTTGTGCATATGTATTCTACAGATTGCACCAGTTTGGATCATGGGAGACTTCTAGAACAAAAGTTACACTGTACATGCAACAAAGAAGGAAATTGGAAAAACACGTTTTTTTTCCAAAACCATATGAACGCCACTGTTAAACGCGATAGTTTATGCGTTTTGAATATGTCTTCTACCGATTGCACCAGATTGGATCATGGGAGACTTCTAGAACAAAAGTTACACTGTACATGCAACAAAGAAGGAAATTGGAAAAACGCGTTTTTTCCAAAACCATATGAACACCTCTGGTAAACGCGACAGTTTGTAACAGTTAATAAGCTTCTTCAATCACACATAGTTTGGTCGGATAGTGACGACTAACAAACAAGTTGCAATTAATAAAGAATAAAGAGGGAATAAGTTTGAAGTCTTTTTTTTTTGTTTATCTATAAACAGGTACTTAGGATGCGCGATATCGATTGTATTGGTTCATACACCTCTTCAATCCCACATAGTTTGGTGGGAGTGTGACAACCGATAAAACAGTTGAAAAGAAATACGTGTGAAGTCCTTTTTTTGTAACCTTTAAACCTTTAAACACGTAGGCTACTTAGGTAGTGCCATACCGTTTACATTGGTTCTTAACCTCTTCAATCCCAAACAGTTTGGCGACTAATTGTCGACTATTATGTCAGTACTTAACAACCATCATTGTATACGGTACACAAATGTTAACTCCTATTAAGACAAACTGGCATAACAGAAAACAAGGACACGCGACAATATTTACGCAATCATTGTAATCCAGACTAATCGACACTTTGAGAAATGTGAGTTCAATTGGAAGTATTTTTTGTTATTTAAATCCGGATTTAATTCTCTGTTCCGTAACACACAGACCGTCTCATTGTGGTACTCGTTTGCGTATATTTTGGTTTTGCATACTGCCTCTTTTTGGTTTGTGTATGGTTTCGTGTCTTGATGCATCTGCCCCGGGTTTTGTTCCTTGTCTTTTTGTATGATTTGTCTGTGCTACTGGGTAGGTTACCTGCTTGTTTGTTAGGTGGGCTTTAAGGTGACTTCTCTTGAGTTGCACCATGTGATTCATAGCATTGGAGGAATCCGACTCAGTATGGCAAATGGGTGAAAGGCTTTAGTATAAAAAATGTACAGGAATATATATTACGTACATTGGGAATATTGACAGCAAAGACATGTCTGGTCTTCATCATATTTTTCCTGGATTTATGTCACCTGCATTAAAGATGCTTGTGAAACAAATAATACGTTACATACCAATACAGCTTAATCAATCTGTCTGTGGCAAAACATTCTGTCAATTGTAGATGAAGGGAAAGTCGAATATACCTGTTATTTACTTGTTGTAACCAAACCGATATATATCTAAGAAATATGTTAAAGCCTTCGTGTTTTTGCTGTTCGAGTAAAATAGGAATTTTCTAAATGGTATTGCTCTCAGAGAATCTTCTGTTACCTATAAAGGATAGGACGATTTTAATGAAATCTAAAGGATTGCAACATTTATTGTTTTATTAAATAGCCCCGCTATTTACAATTTAACACCACACGACTACTAACCCTTTCAACTTAAGGTATATATTGGGATACATAGGTTCGTGAGAAAATACATTATATCATGACAAAGAAGAACTGTGAATATCTACACGATTTCTCAGTGGACCCGATAAACGTGTTTAATAACACAGACCCACTATCTATATGACTAAGTCTCTCTCTCTCTATATATATAAATTGTCACTGGTGTTGATATACAAACGGTACTATTTAAAAGGCGATAACATTATCAAAGTTTGTCTGATGAAGGCTAACATTATTGTTAATCGTTTACAGTTATGTTATATATACATGTATGGTCGATTTACTCGGTCCCACAATGTACACCCGGTTCGTTTATTGGGCCCTCATTTGAAAGACATCTGCAATTATCATTCCGGTATTCTGATTGGATGTTGGATATACTGGACGCGCAATTTCAATTTAAGGGAGATAACTCATTTTCAAAGCCCCAATACGTGGGTAAAATGTTTGAAACAGTATTAGTACCCCGATAAAATATATTTTAATGGAACGCCAGATGTAATAGTGGGTCTTTGAAATGTTGGGTCAAGACCCAATTACTGGTTTAGGACCCACTATCTAGTTCAGGACCCAGTATATCGAGGATTAAAATCAACGAAGACACATTATCTATATATTAGATAGTCTGAGAACCAATAGTCCGAAAACAATATTTGTAAGAAATGGTAGTATAATGATAGCTGCTCGCCAATGGCATTAATTAACAACGTCAACAAACAACAAAGAAGGAATTAGGGAAAACGCGATTTTTTTCCGAAAATATAAGAACGTACTCAGGAAACGCGACAATTTACGTATGGTAGAACTTCTCTCTATAAATACCCAGAGTTTGGTACATGGGAAAATTACACTCTATATGCAACAAAGAAGGAATTGAGAAAAACGCGATTTTTGTTCTGAACCTATAAGAAGGTACTTAGGGAACGTGGCATTTTACCTATCCTGGCACTACTCTCTACACATACCTTGAGTTTGGTGCATGGGATACGCATACAAAACTTACACGCTATATGCAAGAAGGAATCGAGAAAAACACTTTTTCCGAATTTAAAAGAACGTACTTATCAAACGCGACATTTTACGTATCGTTGAACTACTCTCTATAAATACCTAGAGTTGTGTGCATGGGAGAATGACAGAAAAAAAAAGTTACACTCTATATGCAACAAAGAAAGAATTGAGGAAAACACGATTTTTTCTGAACCTATAAGAAGGTACTTAGGGAACGTGGCATTTTACCTATCCTGGCACTTCTCTCTACAAATACCTTGAGTTTGGTGCATGGGATACGCATACAACAGTTACACGCTATATGCAACAAAAAGAAATTAAGAAAAACACTTTTTTCCGAATTTAAATGAACGTACTTAGCAA
Organism: Serripes groenlandicus; assembly: GCA_031761405.1. Classification (NCBI taxonomy): domain Eukaryota; kingdom Metazoa; phylum Mollusca; class Bivalvia; order Cardiida; family Cardiidae; genus Serripes; species Serripes groenlandicus. Next base: position 65,984,291 of record JASEVX010000006.1, read on the forward strand.
ACGCGACATTTTACGTATCGTTGAACTACTCTCTATAAATACCTGGTGTTTGGTGCATTGGAGAATGATAGGAAAAAGCTACACTCTCTATGCAACAAAGAAGGAATTTTCAAAATTTATAAGAACGTACTTTCGAAACGCGACATTTTACGTATTGTAGAACTCCTCTCTATAAATACCCATAGTTTGGTGCATGGGAGAATGATAGAAAAAAAGTTACACTCCATATGCAACAAAGAAGAAATTAGGGGAAATGCGTTTTTTCCGAATTTATAAGAACCTACTTAGGAAACGCGGCATTTAACGTATTGTGGATCTCCTCTCTATAAATACCCAGAGTTTAGTGCATGAGAGAAAGAAAAAAAAAGTTACACTCCATATGCAACCAAGATGGAATTAGGGAAAACGCGTTTTTTTCCGAATTTATAAGAATGAACTTAGGAAACGCGGTATTTTACCTATCCTGGAACTACTCTCTACAAATACTCCGAGTTCGGTGCATGGGAGGAAAATGTTACAATCTATATGCAACAAAGAAGAAATTGGTGAAAACGTGTTTTTTTTACCGAACCTATACATATGGCATTCAATAATATTATAACATTACATTTAAAAAACATGCAAATTTAAATGAAAAATGATAGCATTAAATACAAATATAATTAATTTTCAATCATGTAAAGACAGACACTCCAAATACTTTGAACACAATTCTTAACATAATTACGGCAAATAAACAAGATATTGTTAGTATGGAACCTTTTCCAGAAGGTATTTCTTATAATTTTGATTGAATGTTACAATAGACGTTGACTGCTTTATATTCCAGACTTTAAAACCAAAATATCTAAATGAATTTAACATGTAATTTTTTCTAGGTTTGTAGGTCAATGCTAAATTGATATTGGATTGTGAGCGAAGATTGTGATATTTATTTTCCGAAAATATTAAAATGTCATTCATGTATATTGGTGCCAAATTGTAAATCAGCAAGGCGGTGTGATATCGACACCTATCGTCATAAAATATGGAAATAAAATAATTAAGCATGCACATGATATAAAGATGTATCTACATAATATAAAGGTGTATCTACATGGTATAAAGATGTACCTACATAATATAAAGATGTATCTACATAATATAAAAAAGACTGTCAGAATATAAATACAAAACCAAAACATACAACGATGTACCGACATAATATAAATATGTTTTCACAACGTGTAAAGAACTTCATACATAATATAATACAAAACAAGCATAATAATAGAGTTTCATCATTTCCAAAGACAGTGCCGGCGTTCCATACATAGCCGTTCACAGTTAACGTGTATGTGGTCTATCAATGCGTGGCGTCTTTGACGTTTAATCGGGGAAAAAAAAGTGCTGCGACTATGCTAGCGATTCGTTTGTTGATCGTGTACATTCCTTTTTGCCAATGTGGATGTCTCGTGTAAAATTTATAGAGAGGACCTCGTCGAAAGGCTTAATTCTAACGTGTCTGCATTGTTCAGATGTTTTCTTCACAATAATGCGAAAGAACCATTTGAATCCTCACACTGCCACCGGCACCATGATCAATATATCAGGTTTAAACATTCATGAACGAAGCTTATCAGGTAAAATGCCAATTGCAAGGCATCATGTTTTCAGCCTATAAATTGTGAGTTTGGTATATGTAAAATGCCTTAAATTATGCTGTCTGTATTACTGTCATTGACCTCAAACTTAGTATGTAGGTATATTGCAATTAGAGGGAGTGGGTGTGGTGTGTAAGATACATTAACCCCGGCGGGAAATGGTGGCCATTTGACTAGTTCCAATTGACTGGTTCCCAGGTAATTTATAAAATCTGAAATGTCCCACCTCATATTTTAGTTCTGTATAACTCATGATTTCCACACAAAATCAGGCCACATATAAAGAGATTATTTCGCAGAGTTTCATAAAAACCTAAGCCTGAAATTGTTGATCTTGTGAACAATATACTTGACACACATTTGTTATTATGTCATGGTTGTCCATGACCTTATTTCAATTCATATGTTAAAGGTCAATATCACACAAATTGATAGTGCAACTTCTTATTTTGTCCAATAAATCATGACACTATAAGCTCATACTTGCATCCAGGATGTTGGTCATGGTGGAGTTTCCTTAGGCAAGACAGATATATATGGTACTGGTTTGTTGGTCATGTTGGAGTGTCCTTAGGCAAGACACACATATATATATAGCACTGGTTTGGTGGATTGTCCTTAGGCAAGACATTTATATATATAGTACTGGTTTGTTGGTCATGGTGGAGTTTCCTTAGGCAAGACAGATATATATGGTACTGGTTTGTTGGTCATGTTTGAGTGTCCTTAGGCAAGACACATATATATATAGTACTGGTTTGTTGGAGTGTCCTTAGGTAAGACGCATTTATATCACTGGTGTGTTGGTCATGGTGGTGTGTCCTTGGGCAAGACACATATATATAGCACTGGTTTGGTGGAGTGTCCTTAGGCAAGACACATATATAGCACTGGTTTGTTGGTCATGGTGCAGTGTCCTTAGGCAAGACACGGTCACGGGTTCGATACCCGGTTGCGGCGACATTCTTTCGGGCGATGTTTTCCATTGCCTCTCACCTCTGATCTATGTGAGAAAGTAGTCAGTGGCTTCGAAAGAATGTTGTGTAAGTACTGGTGTGGGAAAGCCAGGAAAACATGGGTAGGTGCACTGACCGCCGTAATATGACCAAAGCTGTTGAAAGGGGCGTTAAACTCCAAACAAACAAATTAGGCAAGACACATATATAGCACTGATTTGTTGGTCATGGTGGAGTGTCCTTGGGCATGACACATATATATATATATATATACTGGTTTGTTGGTTATGGTGAAGTTTTCTTAGGCAAGACAGATATATATGGTACTGGTTTGTTGGTCATGTTGGAGTGTCGTTAGGCAAGACACATATATATAACACTGGTTTGGTGGCAAGACATTTATATATATATATAGTACTAGTTTGTTAGTCATGGTAGAGTGTCCTTAGGCAAGATGCACCTATATATATATATATATATATATAGTACTGGTGTTTTGGAGTGTCCTTAGGTAAGACGCATTTATCGCACTGGTTTGTTGGTCATGGTGGTGTGTCCTTAGGCAAGACACATACATATAGCACTGGTTTGTTGGAGTGTCCTTAGGCAAGACACATATAGCACTGGTTTGTTGGTCATGGTGCAGTGTCCTTAGGCAAGACACATATATAACACTGGTTTGTTGGTCATGGTGGTGTGTCCTTAGGCAAGACACATACATATAGCACTGGTTTGTTGGAGTGTCCTTAGGCAAGACACATATATAGCACTGGTTTGTTGGTCATGGTGCAGTGTCCTTAGGCAAGACACATATATAACACTGGTTTGTTGGTCATGGTGGTGTGTCCTTAGGCAAGACACATACATATAGCACTGGTTTGTTGGAGTATCCTTAGGCAAGACACATATATAGCACTGGTTTGTTGGTCATGGTGCAGTGTCCTTAGGCAAGACACATATATAACACTGGTTTGTTGGTCATGGTGGTGTGTCCTTAGGCAAGACACATACATATAGCACTGGTTTGTTGGAGTGTCCTTAGGCAAGACACATATATAGCACTGGTTTGTTGGTCATGGTGCTGTGTCCTTAGGCAAGACACATATATAACACTGGTTTGTTGGTCATGGTGGTGTGTCCTTAGGCAAGACACATACATATAGCACTGGTTTGGTGGAGTGTCCTTAGGTAGGACACAGTTATAGCACTGGGTTGTTGGTAAAGGTTGAGTTTCCTTAGGCAAGACACATTGTATAATACTGGTTTGTTGGTCATGGTGGTGTTTCCTTAGGCAAGACATATATATATATAAAGCACTGGTTTGTTGTATCTCATCATTTAGCATAAAATAACTAGCCATATCGCTCTAGTCACTCAAGAGTAATCGCCCTGTAATTGTAGAAATTACCTAAAATTGGTCTTGTCTGCTCAAAAACTTTAGAAGCCTTTGTCCAATCACCACCAAATTTGGTCAAAATGTGTATTGGCATTATATCTTGGTTAATAAAGTAAAAATGGGTCATGTCAGGTTAAAAACGTATCACGTAGTTTCACAATATAACCTGATTATTAAGAGTTATGGCCCTTGTGTTATTCAAATTACATAAAGTTTATGTTGTCCGTGCTGTAACTCGAATACATTTTATTTGATCATCACTAAATTTAGACAATATGTTGATGGGTAGAATATCTTGGTCAGGTTCGATAACTAACCACGTTATCTTACTCCTCCACACTTATGTCCCTCGAAATGACCAAAACTAGATTAACAGTGTCCGCTCTCGAAATTTGCCTTCCGTACAACCAATTATCACTATACTTGGTCTCAAAAAACCAGGACGGGCGTATTTTGTGACAGTTGGCACTCTTGTTTTATTTGTTTGAATCACTGCTCTTCTTTCTCTTATTCTTAGCACTTTCTTGTAAGCATTTTGTAGGAAAAGTGTTCGACTACACAAACAAATATAACCTTCTTAAAATCCAACTCATTCCAAAATTCCCAAAAGTTAGTGAAAGCTCCATTGTACCATGTGTATATGTTGATTGTTGTATGTGGGAAAGGGTTAACTATTTACCTGCTCTTTTTAGCTCACCTATGCACGAAGTGCAAGGTGAGCTATTGTGATCACATTTTGTCCGGCGTCCGTCCGTCGTCCGTCGTGCGTCGTGCGTCCTCAACATTTCAGCTTGTTAACACTCTACATGCTACATTTTGCATCCAATCTTCATGAAAGTGTATCAGAACATTCATCTCCATCAAATCTTGGACAAGTTCGAAACCGGACCATATGCGGTCAAAAACGAGGTCACTAGGTCAAATTTAAGCGAAATCTTGTTAACACTCTGTAGGCCACATTTTCAACTTGAGCATGTTGAAACTTTATCAGAATGTTTGTCTTGATGATATGTAGGTCAAGTTCGAACATGGGTCATGTCGGGTCAAAAAATAGGTCACTAGGTCAAATTGAAGGAAAATCTTGTTAACACTCTATAGAGGCCGCAATTTTTGCTTCAGCAGTATGATATTTTGTCAGAATGTTTGTCTTAAAAATATCTAGGTCAAGTTCGAATATGGGTCATATCGGGTCAGAAACTAGGTCACTAGGCCAAATTGAAGGGTAATCTTGTTAACACTGTAGAGGCCACATTTTCAACTTGAGCATGTTGAAATATTGTCAGAATGTTTGTCTTAAAGATATCTAGGTCAAGTTTAAATATGGGTCATATTGGGTCAGAAACTAGGTCACTAGGCCAAATTGAAGGAAAATCTTGTTAACACTTTGGATGCCGCATTTTTTGCTTAAGCAGCTTGAAATTTGGTCAGACTGTTTGTCTAAATGATATCTAGGCCAAGTTTGAATATGCCGGGTTAAAAACTAGGTCACTAGGCCAAATTGAAGGGTAATCTTGTTAACACTCTGGATACTGCATTTTTAACTTTAGCATGATGAAACTTTATCAGAATGTTTTTCTTGATGATATGTAAGTCAAGTTCGATCAAGGGTCATGTTGGGTCAAAAAATAGGTCACTAGGTCAAATTGAAGGAAAATCTTATTAACACTCTAGAGGCCGCAATTTTTTCTTCAGCAGTTTGAAATTTTGTCAGAATGTTTGTCTTAAAGATATCTAGGTAAAGTTTGAATATGGGTCATATTGGGTCAGAAATTAGGTCACTAGGCTAAATTGAAGGAACATCTTGTTAACTCTGTAGAAGACGCATTTTTTGCTACAGCAGCTTGACATTTTATGAGAATGTTTATCTAAATGATATCTAAGCCAAGTTCGAATATGGATCATGTAGGGTCAGAAACAAGGTCAATAAAGGAAAATATTGTTCAAACTCTTGAGGCCGCATTTTTACTTTGAGCAAGTTGAAAATTTGTCAGAATGTTGTCTTGATAATATCTAGTCCATGTTGGAATATGGGTCATATCAGGTAAAAAAATATAGATCACTAGGCCAAATGAAGGAAAATCTTGTTAACACTGTGGAGGTTGCATTCAGAATAATTGTCCTGATGTATTTTGCATTGTAGTACATTGTATAATTAAGGTGAGCGATCCAGGGCCATCATGGCCCTCTTGTTTGTTTCATCTGCTTCAAAAACATCAGGCAAATTGGATATAACAATGTGACTGCAGATCATGTACAGGTACTTGAATATTCTAGGTAAAGTGCATATCTCATGTTTGACTAAAGGTGTGTGGTATGCAGATAACATATAAACATATATTTACTATCTACTTGAAATTATAAATATTTACAACTACCAAATTTTCATTGAAAAGTGCTGTATCCTTTTCCCACATACATCAAATCTTTAGCAGACGGCATTGAGCTTATCTAGATGAAAAATAAAAGAAACATCTCTACAAATGGATATTTTTTAACTGGATAGAGTTGAAACCATTTTATAAGCAATATAACCTTTGTCACAAATGTTCAAAAGTCATCAGCTGTAAACACGTCCAAATACATCTGCAAGTGGAAAGGGTTAATACTTGAATCCCTGACAACTCAAAACTTAAAAAAAAAACATCCAGATAACTTGAAAATATCCTTATATTCTAGGACGATTTTGCTCAATATATTGGTTAAGTCCAACTATGTTGAACAAGTTGAGAGTAAGTGTAAGTGTAAACTGATCTTGGGTCTATGTTGTTGGCAACTGGGAACATTTTGGGAGGTTCCATATTGTGAAATTTCTCTCATTGACATTTCAGCTGGTAAATACTGCGGAAGCGACTCTATCAGAGCCAACGGAAGATTGTACAGCAGGATGGTACTGTTCATGAGGAGCTTACAGTGACAAGCCAATGCCCTATGTCAACTCCTCTATTCCCTTTAGATCAATGTTCATGTCCCACTTACCTGACCAACGAAACAGGTGGACCTTGCCTCGCAGGTATTTAATCATTTACAAATATTTACATATATACAGTACAAGAGAAAGTTGATGCAAGGCATCAATGTCGCCGGAAAAGACTGCATTGATTTATTTATGTATTCTTGACTTTCCTTAGTCTATTCAAACATTAGGAACGTTGAAATGAAAACATTTGCTTATAAAGTTTATATTCATATCTATACATTAGGGTATCTATAACAAATTAACGAAATGTGTACACATTTATCTGGCTTTAATTTAATTTTGCTGTTGTTACTTATTTAAATAATAGTATTCATTCATATAATTTCAATGTTTGTCAATCTTATTCGAATCACAAGGTAAATATCCTGGTATTGCTTTAAAGGGAGGTAATTTGAAGAAAACAAAAGTCTTCAAAAGGAGAAATATATCAGCAATACCGTCTACAGTTTAAATTGTTCTATTGTTTGTGGATTTAAAAATGTTCTTTTTTTCTTATTTCTACATGTACAACGAAATATTGCGGCTTCTCTTTGACGCTTTGCGTCAAACATTCGTCTTGTACTTGTCTAAAATAAAATAATATCACTCGCTTTTTCATATCGAAATGCGCATGCGCGAAAATCGATGTTAAAGGTCACGAAACTACACAACAGAATAGGGTCTATATTTAGCTTAGAAACAGTTCCTACTTTAGATATTCATGGATTAACATTATTAAATGAATTCTACACAAATCAAGACATCTCTTTGAACATGAAAACAACATTTAGTAAGTTAAAATTGCTATTAAAAGGAGAATCCGAAATTGACCTCAATGATGACACATAAGAGTCTGCATTAGGGGGTGTTGGTTCACGTCTTGAAGGGACCACTTTTGTCTTCGTAAATAAGACAAAAAACTTAAATGCGAGTGAAATAAAAAAAAAACTGCAAACATTAAAAAATCGGAATATTTATTTCATTTTAGATGTGTCATTTATTAGTGTTCGTAAACAACCACAATTGTAATATGTTCAAATCATCTAGATTTGTTTCTTTCTAATAATAAGCCGCCCTCCCATGTGATTTCCGAAAAGCTATTAAAAATAGAAGTCGCGGGCTTCTGCCCGGCGACTAATAATACATAAGTTATAATATAACTTATACATTCAAGATATCAGTACCATTTTGGGAGATAATTTATTTATTTAAGATTGTGGCAAGTCTATTAGAATTGACCTTTTTAGTCCACTGCCAGTCAACTACCAGTTTTCCTTGAAGGAACTACATATATTTTCTGAGAAAGATCTGTAAGGCTAGCACAACTAGTAGTATGCCAATTCTCCTTAAGCCTTTCCCACATACAATAAATCAGCAGTAGACTTCTTCAAAAGCATCTAAGCAAAAAAGGAAGCATTTGTGTAAATGAAAGTGATCATTGAATAATGTTGAAATCATTTTGGTAAAAGCAACGTAGCAATAGGAGAAATTGCCCATTTTGCCACAATTAATGCTTTCAAAAAGCGGTCTGCTGCAGATGTGTTAAAATGCTTCGATATGTTGGGAAGGGTTCAAGTGATATGAAATGGAGATGCCACACAACCCAATTTTGCCAACCTTTGCTTATTTTTATTATTATTCTTATAACTGGAACTTAATGCCCAGCAGGAAGCTCAGCTAAGGTAGCCTGTCCCCTTGGCCATGGCAGTATTGTGATACAGATAACCTTGCAGCCCCAACAGGGAATTGTTTGGCAGGATATTTCTGTAATGGCTGGGAGTCATCACCCAATCAAGTGCCATACAGTCTTGGTCACTACTGCCCTTAAGCAGCAACAAGAGACCTGTGCTCCAGGAACCTATCTGATTAATTTATCTGATTGTTGCCCAATACAAAGATGCCTCCTCTTCAGCAGACGACTTTTGATAACATTTCAGTAATTTCTCCTTTTTCGACAATGTTTTCAACTGTTTTCGGTGATTTTACTTTCATAATTTATTAAAAACAAATTTAATGTTTTTGTCTAGATGTTTTACAAGTTGTCTGCTGCCTATTTGTTGTTTGTTGGAGAGAGCCCTAATGCTTTTTGACATATCTACTTTTATCAAATAGAGTTGAAAACATTGTGGCAAAAGGAGAAATGGTTCATTACAAGCCATGTCTTCAAAAGTTGTTTGCTGCAAATGTGTTTTATTTGTATCTGCAAATAAGAAAGCTTAAATCAATAAATTTCTTTGTTAAACTTTTGAATTCAAAAAGCCTACATTTTGAAATCTTTTGATGAAATAATATAACAATTTATCATCCGAGTAAAGAAATGTTCTATTTTGAAAATTGTAAGTATCATTTGATATAGGGTGGAAATCATTGTTGAACAAACAGAACCTACTATTCATTTTGAACACTATATATTTCTCATTTCTACATAATGCTTTGCCACAGATATCAACATTCAATGAAAATATTCAATGATTCTAATGTTTCAGATGCCACTGGAGGCCAATCAGTTGCTGACTGTATTACATGCACTCTGGGATATTACTGTCGGGCTTATGGGCTCTCTGAACCAGATGGTCTTTGTAGTATCGGGTATTACTGGCCAAGACAGTCCAACACCGGCTATATACGGATGTAGTCCTGCTTGTTTCTGTTATGAAGAAAGTCACAATGAGACTGGTTGTCCCTCCAGAGATTATCAGTCCCTATGGAGACAAGGAAGCTATGATCCCTGTTCACAAGGCACAAACTGTTAAGCCATCAGTAAGTCAGGTTTCATTGTTTAACCCACTTTAACACATACAATAAATCTGCAGCAGGAGGCTTTGAAAACATCTGGGTAAAAATATGAAAAAGCTCTGTAAATGAAAGAATGATAAATGAATAGAGTTGAAAACTTTGTGGCAAAAGGAGAAATTGCAAATAATGAGCAATTTTCTCTTTTGCCACAATGTTTTATAAAGCCATCTGCTACAGAGGCTTCAGAAAGTGTCTGTATGTGAAAGGGGTAATCCCACTGGAATACCGGGTGAAGGAGAAAACTTAGGTTTGCATCTTAGTACCAGTGGGAATTATTCCGGCCGCTACCGTAGTTACAGTGGTGTGCCAGTTGAATATAACCTCCATTATTCTTTAGGGGATAGCTTAAATTAAGAATGAAATTAGGAAAAAATAAGTTCATTTTAGTTAACCTGGATGCGTCTTAATGTTTAATTCCGCAATGTACGTTACGACGCGCGAAAGAGGTTTAACGGCACTGTGATTTATTAAAAATCGACTTAATAGATATTCTTTAAAGTTTGGCAAATGGTAGACGAGTAGGTGTTCTATGTTTTATTATATGCCTGTACATTTTCCGGTGGAAATACATGCAGATTGACATGCGCAAATACACCACGACAGATTAAAATTCCGTATCTACATGCGGTGTAAATACAAGATTGTGACGTCAGACAGTGCGCGGAATACTTTCAGCGAGGTATCCCCAATAAACAATGTATTGAATCTGTATATTTAATAGTTTTTTCGCTCTTCATAGATCGTAGGTATATAATAAAAGGAATATTACGTTGCGGGAGCGATAAATGGGTACGTATTGCACGACTCGTAGCGTGGGAAAATCCATATCTTACTCGACCTTCGGTCTCGTAAGATATCGATTTTTCCACGCTACTTGTCGTGCAATACAAACCCTTTTATCGCTCCCGCAACGTAATATTCCGTATATATTTAATTTTAAAAAAAATCTCTCGGGCGAATTTTAAATAAATTAGAAATAATCAAATTACTGTTAAAATATTCTCGCCTTATGTTACGTTAACTGTCATGGCAGATGTTTGGAATTGATATCATCACACAGGTTATTGTATTCTCTTTAGTTTAATGTTAATTTTATCTAAATCCAAATTGAAATGAGGAAGAAATGGTGATTTCTTTAACAACACTGTCATTGTCACAAAAACGTACGTTTTGACGTCAAAAACGACGTTATTTCAAAGTTATTATTCAACCTTCAAGATCATTTTCAAAAAAGTAATGAGGCAAATGTCATTCTCTCTAGATGGTTGAAACATTTCCCGCATTTTTTAATCATCTGCAGCAGACAACTTTCCAAAACATCGTGACAGATGGAGAAAATGCTCATAATGAACAATTTCTCCTTTTGCCACAATGTTTTTAACTCTATCCAATAATTATGCTTTCTTTTATAGAGGTTTTCTATATTTTTCGTCTAGCTGTTTTCAAAGTCACCTGCTACAGATTTGTTGTAATGTTGGAAAGGAATAAGAAGACTATATGAACTAGACTTGGTTTATTGTTCAATACTTATATCGAAACGTTTTAACCATTTCCCATATACAGTCGCCTCTGCTGCAGGCGGCTTTTGATAACATTGTGGCAAAAGGAGATATTTGTCATGATTCGCCAAGTTTCAAAATAATGTGACAGAAGGAGAAATTGTTCAACCTTAACAGATTCTCCTTTTGCCACAATGTTTGCACAACTATCCAATAATTTAACTTTCAAAGTAACCAGATTTGTTGTAATATTGGAAATGATTAACCCCCCTTTCCCACATACAGCAAATCAGCAGCAGACGAGTATAATAATTGAAAAGAGTTGACAACGTTGTGACAAAAGAAGAAATAGCTCATCATGAGTTTTAAAACCTCTGCGCAATAAAATGGAAAACTCTTTAAATGAAAGTATAATAATTGAAAAGAGTTGAAATAGTTGTGACAAAAGAAGAAATAGCTCATCATGAGCAATTTCTCCTTTTGCCACAATGTTTTTATACGCTCGTTTTGAAAAAACGGATCGTATTATAGTTTTACCTGCGGCGGGCGGGCGGCATCCAGTATGTTGTCAGCTCAATAACTTTAGAAGCCTTTGTCCAATCATCACCAAATTTAGTCTGAATGTGTATTGGCATAATATCTCGGACAAGATCAATAACAAGCCATATCGCTTTAGTCAATCGAGAGTTATCGCCCTTTAATTATAGAAATTACCCAAAATTGGTCTTGTCAGCTCAATAACTTTAGAAGCCTTTGTCCAATCATCAGCAAATTTAATATGAATGTGTATTGGCATAATATCTCGGACAAGTTCGATAACTAGCCATATCGCTTTAGTCAATCAAGAGTTATCGCCCTTTTATTAAAGAAATTACCTAAAATTGGTTTTGTCAGCTCAATAACTTTAGAAGCCTTTGTCCAATCATCACCAAATTTATTCAGAATTTGTATTGGCATAATATCTCGGACAAGTTCGATAACTAGCCATATCGCTTTTAGTCAATTGAGAGTTATCGCTCTTTAATTATAGAAATTACCTATAATTGGTCTTGTCAGCTCAATAACTTTAGAAGCCTTTGTCCAATCATCACTAAATTTGGTAAGAATTTGTATTGGCATCATATCTCGGACAGGTTCGATAACTAGCCATATCGCTGTAGTCAATCAAGAGTTATTGCCCTTTTTGTCTCGCCCACGATAGTGGAGTGAGACATAGCAGTCACTTTTCCGGCGACGGCGGCCGCTTTTACAAATAGCTATATCTCGGCAAATTTTTCTGAAACTTTGTCAGATGTATTGTTTGGTCAACCCGGCCGGGTAGCTCAATTGGTAGCGTATCTGACTCGTGATCTGGAGGTCACAGGTTCGATACCCGGTTGCGGCGACATTCTTTCGGGCGATGTTTTCCATTGCCTCTCACCTCTGATCTATGTGAGAAAGTAGTCAAAGGCTTCGAAAGAATGTTGTGTAAGTACTGGTGTGGGAAAGCCAGGAAAACATGTGTAGGTGCACTGACCGCCGTGATATGACCAAAGCTGTTGAAAGCGGCGTTAAACTCCAAACAAACAAACAAACAAAATTGTTTGGTCATGGGACATCTGTTAACGTCAACATTTTTAGGGTCAAGGTCATAATTGTGCTGAACTTAACCTTTGTTAGGTAACTTAACCTCAAAACTTAACCTTTCTTATATCTCAGCAACCTCTGCTTGAATTTTTCTGAAACTTTGTCAGATGTATTGTTTGGTCATGGGACATCTGTCAACGTGAAAAGTTTCAGGATCAAGGTCATAATTGTGCAGAACTTGACCTTTGTTAGGTAACTTAACCTCAAAACTTAACCTTTCTTATATCTCAGCAACCTTTGCTTGAATTTTCTGAAACTTTGTCAGATGTATTGTTTGGTCATGGGACATTTGTCAACGTCCAAATTTTCAGGGTCAAGGTCATAATTGTGCAGAACTTGACCTTTGTTAGGTAACTTAACCTAAAAAATTAACCTTTCTTATATCTCAGCAACCCCTGCTTGAATTTTTCTGAAACATTGTCAGATGTATTGTTTGGTCATGATACATCTGTCAACGTCATAATTTTCAGGGTCAAGGTCATAATTGTGCAGAACTTGACCCTTTCTTATATCTCGGCAACCCCTGCCAGAATTTTTCTGAAACTTTGTCAGATGTATTGTTTGGTTATGGGGCATCTGTCAACATCTAAATTTTCAGGGTCAAGGTCATAATTGTGCAGAACTTGACCTTTGTTAGGTAACTTAACCTCAAAACTTAACCTTTCTTATATCTCGGCAACCCCTGCTTTTCAGTACAATAATATTTTCCCATGACTTATTTTAAAATTACTATGTTGTTATTTTCTGTGTAAAAACTTACTATCATAATCATAGTGATTGCAATTATTTACAATTTAATGTAGTATTATTGATCACTCTTTACTTCATGTGTGAATAAATATATTAAGATATATACACATGTAGTGAGTTTATTATTTATCATGACATGTTTATAACAATGCATTGACAGACACTTACTTTTTCACATTTTATCAACTTTACGTTCTTTTTGCATAGTGATACCATTTAATAAATGATTTTCTTAGAAGACACCCTCAGCCCGAGGTCTTGTATTAAAGAAATTACCTAAAATTAGGATTGTCAGCTCAATAACTTTAGAAGCCTTTGTCCAAGCTTCACCAAATTTGGTCAGAATGTGTATTGGCATAATATCTCGGAAAAGTTCGATAACTATGAACTATACATGCAGTATTTGTCCCAAGTGTTCAAAATATACACATTATATCCAAGGCTTCTTATAAAAATGCTTCTGTGACTCATTAGCACACAGTGCAGAATCAGTTCAGATTGTATGGACATGCAGGTTGATCTGAATCTATGCAGGTATTGAATGTCTAAACCCTTTCCTACATACAACAAATCTGCAGCAGACGATTTGTATATCATCTAAGCAAAAATAAGGCGCACTGAATGTGGTCTGGTTTCTTTCATCCTTTGTATTACGCATTACTCTATAAGACGCTATATCTCGACATTATTATGTCACTGTGTTGTATAAACACTATATTCAAGCAAGCATATCATATACTTTGGTTATCTGCTCTTTTCCTTATCTGCTTCATTCGCTTTTCTATGTGATGTAATTGCTTGAACCGGGAACGAAAAAAGGGCGTTTGCTCGTTCAACATTTTGATTAATCAATATAAGAAAGTGATGTGTTTGCAGTATAGTTGTGTTGTAAATTTCTAACACCTTTACCTTTCATATTTTTATACCCATTCAATGTTTTGGGTCTTAATATCTCCATTGGAAACTCTCTCCAATAACAATTTAAATTAACACTGAATCAGGTTATGACCAAATATGTATTGCCTTAATTTTCTCCATTTACAGTTTTAACCCTTTCCAACAGATATACCCTTACCAAGTTTTACAACAGACAACTTTTAAAATCATAATGAGTTTAATTTTCTCCATTAACGGTTTTAAACCTTTCCCACATACAAGTATATATGTGCCTCTGCAACAGACGACTTTTGAAATAATTGTGGCAAAAGGTTAAATTGCTCATTATAAGCTTAATTTTCTCCATTTACAGTTTTAACCCTTTCCCACATACAGGTATATACCCTTTCTGAGCCTCTGCAACAGACGACTTTTGAAATCATTTGTGGCAAAAGGTTAAATTGCTCATTATAAGCTTAATTTTCTCCATTTACAGTTTTAACCCTTTCCCACATACAGGTATATACCCTTTCTGAGCCTCTGCAACAGACGACTTTTGAAATCATTTGTGGCAAAAGGTTAAATTGCTCATTATAAGCTTAATTTTCTCCATTTACGGTTTTAACCCTTTCCCACATACAAGTATATACCCTTTCTGAGACTTTGCAACAGACGACTTTTAAAATCATTGTGGCAAAAGGTGAAATTGGTCATGGTGGAGTGCCCTTGGCCAAGGCACATTTTCTAGCCTAGTACTAGTTTGTTTACCCAGGGATCATGAATAATTCAATTTAATTGCGCGCTAAATGACCTTAGCTGTCGATGCGCCATAAAACAATATACATTCATTCATTTATGAACACTTTTCATTTATCATACTATCATTTTATAGATTTTTAGCTCACCTGTGCACGAAGTGCTCAAGGTGAGTTATTGGTATCGACCTATGTCCGGCGTCTGTCAACATTTTCTCCTGTAACCGGTGGGTCAACTGGGATGAAACTTCACAGAAAGCATCCTCTCAATGTCCTCGCCAGAATTCCTCAAATTTTTTGGGATCCATGCAGAATTCTGGTTTCTTCTCCCAAACTGGTTGGCAGATTTTCAAATAATTTTGTAGAAATGTTCCTTGGATGATTCTCTATCAGTTTCCTTTAAACCATGTTGATTCGTCAAAAAAAACCTGGCCGCCAGGGGGGGGTGGCTATTTTGCCTTATATGGCTATAGTGGAACCTAAAAAATCTTCTCCTCGGAAAGTGTCAAGCCGATTTTCAAATAATGTTGTAGAAATGTTCCTTGGATGACCCTCTATCAGATTCCTTTAAGCCATGCTGATTGGTCGAAAAACATGGCAGCCAGAGGGGCAGGACTATTTTGCCTTATATGGCTATAATGAAAACTTAAAAAATCTTCTCTTCCAAAAGTGTCAGGCCGATTTTCAAATAATTTTGTAGAAATGTTCCTTGGATGACCCTCTATCAGATTCCTTTAAGCCATGTTGATTGGTCGAAAATCATGGCCGCCAGGGGTGGGGGGCTATTTTGCCTTATATGGCTATATTGAAAACTTAAAAAATCCTCTCCTCGGAGTGTTAGGCCGATTTTCAAATAATCATACCCCCAAAAAACAAAGTTTTGGTGGGGTATATAGGAGTCACTGTGTCGGTCGGTCGGTCGGTCGGTCGGTCGGAAGCCATATTTTGTCCGGACCATATCTTAACAATGCAACATAGGATTTGAACGAAACTTCATAGGATGATACAACACATTGAGAGGAAGTGCAGTGTACAAGAAAGAACCATAACTCTAATTTACATAATTACAGAGTTATTGCCCTTTGTTACTTTTTCTTATTCGTAGAGTCTTGTCCGGAGCATAACTTTAAAACAAATTGTTGGAATTTAATAAAACTTCATAGGATGATACAACACATTGAGAGGAAGTGCAGTGTACAGGAACCATAACTCTATTTAATCTAAATACAGAGTTATTGCCCTTTGTTACTTTTTCTTGTCCGGAGAATTACTTAATAACTAATAGATGGAATCTAATAAAACTACATATAATGGTAGAGCATAATCAGAGGAAGTGCAGTGTACAAGAAACATAACTCTACTTTACATAATTACAGAGTTATTGCCCTTTGTTACTTTTTCTTATTCGTAGAGTCTTGTCCGGAGCATAACTTTAAAACAAATTGTTGGAATTTAATAAAACTTCATAGGATGATACAACACATTGAGAGGAAGTGCAGTGTACAGAAACCATAACTCTATTTTACCTAAATACAGAGTTATTACCCTTTGTTACTTTTTCTTGTCCAGAGAATTACTTAATAACTAACAGGTGGAATCTAATAAAACTGCATACAATGGTAGAGCAGAATGAGAGGAAGTGCAGTGTACAAGAACCATAACTCTTATTTACATAATTACAGAGTTATTGCCCTTTGTTACTTTTTCTTATTCGTAGAGTCTTGTCCAGAGCATAACTTTAAAACAAATTGTTGGAATTTAATAAAACTTCATAGGATGATACAACACATTGAGAGGAAGTGCGGTGTATTTTGTTGGTCGGTCGGAAGCCATATTTTGAGCCAAGGTGCTGTTTTGGGGGTATTTATCATCTTCAGTGATAGTTCTAGTTTTGTAGAAATGTTCCTTGGATGACCCTCTATCAGATTCCTTCAAGCCATGTTGATTGGTTGAAAAACATGGCCGCCAGAGGGGCGGGGCTATTTTGCCTTATATGGCTATAATGAAAACTTAAAAAATCTTCTCTTCCAAAAGTGTCAGGCGATTTTCAAATAATTTTGTAGAAATGTTCCTAGGGTGACCCTCTTATCAGATTCCTTTAAGCTAAGTTGATTGGTCGGAAACTATGGCCGCCAGGGGGCGGGGCTTATATAGCTAAAGTGAACAAAAAAATCAGGTGAGCGATCCAGGGCCATCATGGCCCTCTTGTTTATATTTTGTACTTGATAATTTCAAAGTCGTCTGCTGCAGATTTGTTTTATGAGGGAAGTGGTTAAACCCTTATCCACTATCATGACTTACCGATACAAAACAAAAACAGATTTTCTGTGTTTCTGCATTATTTGACAAAAAATTATCATAAATGGGCTTGTGTTCTATACAAATAGTTGATTATCTTTGGTATAAATTGAGAGGAATCCGCTGTGGTCGAGTGGTTAGCGTCGGGGATTTCGAAACCGGGTGTCCCGGGTTCGATCCCCAGTTGCGGCACTACGGTCATGGTGGAGTGCCCTTGGACAAGGCACATTTCCTAGCCTAGTGCTGGTTTGTTTATCCAGGGATCATGAATAAGTGAACTGTCGCCGTGATATAACTGAAATAATCTTGAAAGCGGCGTAAAACCCCAATAAATAAATAAATAAATAAATTGGTACAAATTGAAATTTATCATAACCCCTAGATCATCGCATTCACTTAAAACACAGACCCTGCCAGGTTAAATATCCTACATAATACTTAAATCTTCAAATGTCGATATCTGCATTACTAACTACAGATTAAATTTGTCTAATGTTTGTGGATTTAAATGTATTTTATTTTAGGTTTTTATGTGCAACGAAATATTATGGCTTCTTTTGATGCTTTGCGTCAAACATTCATCTTGGTTTTAGTGCCAATCATCTGTGAAGGTATCCAGCTCAAATTTTATAATTCATATTATATAACCAGTTATGTGCATAAGGCTAAACTTAATAATATTTGTTACAGTTTTAATTAATATGTTTCAGAATCTTTACAAATTTCTGTACTACAGTTTGCCATATTCCAACAATACCTGTGCTCCGACGTGGGATTGTGTTTGTACGAGTTTTGATATGACATCGGGAGGTATATTCCCTATAGGCTATTACTGTCCGCAAGGCTCAACCTACCCAACTGCCTGTGATAGTGGAAAGTATTGTGAAACCCCAGGCCTCGCTGTGCCTACAGGTATAGATTTGTATGCTACATTCATTGGTCTATATAAGGAGGAGTAAACAGATCTTAGAATATCTCTCTTAATAATCAATTAGACCTTTGTTGTTGGTACTCTAAAGAAGTCTCTTTCTAAAAACTTTTTTTTTAAAAGGAATAATTGCTCGAATTCTATATGAGTAAAAAGTGTTGCATTGAGCAAACTTGCACCATTGATGCATCTATTGATGCTTACTTGCTCTGTTGCTTCAGATGCTGAATTTGAATAGAAAGTTAATTATTGAAATTTAGCTGTTATGTAAATGAACTTTGTAATCATTGAATACCTCTATGATGTTGTTTGTTTTTAATCCAGGGGTTGTGAGTTCGAATCCCAGCTTGGCCAACATTCTTTCCAACGTTTGACAAAAGTCACTGGTCATTTGTCCTTCACCAATGGGCTGACAGTCTATGTGGAAAAGCAGCCTGTTGCTTGGAAAGTATGTTGTGTGGAGTATTGGTGTGAGTAAGCTAGGAAACAGTTTGTGAAATGGCAGCCGTGATATGACTTGAAAATTGTTGAAAATGGTGTTAAGCTCTAATCTCAAATCAATCAATCGATTGTTATTTTTTTACCACAGGATACAGACACAGACACAGAATGACTGCCTTGTGGGCCACTACTGTCTGGAAGGTTATCAGCCCACTGCATGTCTGGCCGGCACTTTCTCCAACATCATTCTTAATGATGAGGCTACAGACTGCACCAATTGTACAGCTGGTTAGCTCGCCAAATGGCTTTATGCCGAAAGGCGAGGGTAAATAAACCCATATGATGATGAAGCTACTGTGGAGGTTAGATATGGGTTTTTTATGTGTATTGGGCATTCATCTGACAGGAAAAGTCTCTTACAATAGAACTGTTACATATGTACAATTTGAAATATAGTCCTTTTGATACAAA
This sequence comes from Serripes groenlandicus, assembly GCA_031761405.1. Taxonomy (NCBI): domain Eukaryota; kingdom Metazoa; phylum Mollusca; class Bivalvia; order Cardiida; family Cardiidae; genus Serripes; species Serripes groenlandicus. Next base: position 66,003,682 of record JASEVX010000006.1, read on the forward strand.
GTAGAAATCATTGTTGGAAAAGGAGAAATATTTCTCATTTTCCCACAATGGTTTCAGATGTGTATCCTGCAGAAGCATGTGAAGTTGTCTGTATCAGGTAAAGGGTTAAACAAAGATTTGAATAAGACACTGATGTATTTCAAAAGTAGAACAATCATATACTATAGCTTGCACATCTCTGCTGCCATATAATGTTGACAATATGTTTAACCCTTTTCCATATGCAACAAATCTGCAGCAGACGACTTTGAAAACTTACCTGAATATTTTGGGAACTACCTTTAAATGATTGTACAATAGAATAGAGTTGAAAACATCGTAACAAAAGGAGAAATTGCTCATTTTGAGCAATTTCTTCTATTGTCGTCATGTTTTCAAAAAGTCATTTGCCACAGAGGCGTCAAAAAGCTTCTACATGAGGGAAAGGGATAATCACACTTCAATCAATCATCTTGTCAACTATCTTTGTTATCACTTGATCACTCGGTTGTCGATTCAAAAATGAATGTAATTTTCAATAAAAGACTTTCCTGATATCTTACTGTCATAGAATATGCCTGATGACATATTGTCATAAAATATGTGATTACCCGTTACTTATAGTCATATAATATGCTTCATAACTTATTGTCATATAATATGCATGATAACTTATTGTCATATAATATGCATGATGAATTATTGTCATATAATATGCATGATGACTTATTGTCATATAATATGCATGATGACTTATTGTCATAATATGCATGATGACTTATTGTCATATAATATGCATGATGACTTATTGTTATATAATATGCATGATGACTTATTGTCATAAAATATGCATGATGACTTATTGTCATATAATATGCATGAGGACTTAGTGTCATATAATATGCATGATGACTTATTGTCATTAACCCTCTCCTAAATATAGATGCTTTCAGACGCTGCTGCAGCTGACGACTTTTTGAAAAGATTGTTGCAAAAGGAGAATTTGCTCATAATATTTCACCTTTTGCCACAATGTTTTCAACTCTATTTAATAAGTAAACTTCCCTTGATAGATATTTTGCATATGTTAGTGAGCATGTTTTCAAAGTCATTTGGTGCAGGCATGCTGTATGTGGGAAAGGGTTAAATGTATGTAATAACTTCTTTTAATTGTCATGTATGTGATAACTTCTTTTAATTATCATGTATGTGATAATTTCTTTTAATTGCCATGTTTGTGATAATATATTGTCAGATAATATGTACGGGATCTTAATTGCCACAAATATGATTTGAGCCGTTCCACGAGAAAACCAACATTATGGCCTCTTCGTAATGTATCAAGCCAGATCATCCTGCGTAGTCCGTGCAGGCTAATCCGGGCCAACACTTTATGTCTCAGTGGTATAGAGTAATGATACCTGAAACAGAAAATCCACAGGAGGCTAAAAGTGTCTGTCCGGGTTGATCCGGTCGATAACTTAACACAGATTCCACAATGTTGGTTTTCTCATCGTACACTTCATTTATTAGCTTGACTATTCGAAGAATATGAGAGCTATACTACTCACCCTGGCGTCGGCGTCAAACCTTGGTTAAGGTTTTGCATGCAAGTACTTAAAATACTACATGTATTGCATTGAAACTTTCTACAACCCTACCAAACTATCAGACCTATGTAGTTAGATAACTCTATCCTACATTTTATGCTAGTTATGGCCCTTTTTTTACTTAGAAAATCTGGTTAAAGTTTTGCGTGCAACTAAATTAAGAGTCCATATCTCAGTATTGACATAATGCATTGCATTGAAACTTTCTACAACCCTACCCATTTATCACACCTGTGTAGATTATTAAGTTAGATAACCCTATCCTGCATTTTATGTAAGTTATGGCCCTTTAACTTAGATTTTTTTTTAAAGTCTTGTGTGCAACTACATTAAGAGAACATCTCTTAGTTACTACTTGATGCATTGCATTGAAACTTTATATAACTCTCTCGAACCATCCCACCTATGTAAACAATCAAGTATGATAACTCGATCCAGTATATTTTGCAATTTATGGCCCTCTTTTTAACTAGAAATTTGGTTAAAGTTTTGCATGCAACTACATTAAGAGTTGATATCGTAGTATTTACTTGATGCATTGCTTTGAAACTTTATACAACCCTTCCCAACTATCACACCTATGTTGATTTTCAAGTTAAATAACTCTATCCTGCATTTTATGCAAGTTATGGCCCTTTTTGGACTTATAAATTCTGGTTAAAGTTTTGCATGCAACTACATTAAGATTCCATATCTTAGTAACTAAATGATGCATTGCATTGAAACATAAACAGCCCTTCCCAACCATCACACCTATGTAAACAATCAAGTATGATAACTCTATCCAGCATTTTATGCAAGTTATGGCCCTTTTTTGAATTAAAAATTTTGGTTTAAGTTTTGTAACTACATTTAGAGTGTAATCTCAGTAACAACTTGAAGCATTGTAATGAAACTTTATACAACCTTTCCCAATTTCACAACTATATACACAACCAATTAAGATAACTCTATCCTACATATTGTGCAAATTGTTGCCCTTTTTAGCTCACCTGTGCACGAAGTGCTCAGGGTGAGTTATTGTGATCGCCCTATGTCCGGCGTCCGTCGTCCGTCAACATTTTCTCCTCTGTAACCGGTGGGTCAACTGGGATGAAACTTCACAGAAAGCATCCTCGCAATGTCCTCACCAGAATTCCTTAAAAATTTTGGGATCCATGCAGAATTCTGGTTTCCATGGCAACGAAATGAAAAAAACTTCAAAATTCTTAAAAATCTTCTCCTCCCAAAGTGTCAGGCCGATTTTCAAATTATTTTGTAGAAATGACCCTTGGGTGACCCTCTATCAGATTCCTTCAAGCCATGTTGATTGGTCGAAAAACATGGCCCCCAGGGTGGGGGGGGGGGGGGGGCTATTTTGCCAATATGGCTATAGTGCAAACTTAAAGAAAATTCTCCTCCAAAAGTGTCAGGCCGATTTTCAAATAATTTTGTAGAAATGTTCCTTGGGTGACCCTCTATCAGATACCTTCAAGCCATGTTGATTGGTCGAAAAACATGGCCGCCAGGGGACGGGGCTATTTTGCCTTTTATGGTTATAGTGAAAACTTAAAAAATCTTCAACATCTTCTCCTCAGTAACCAGTGGGTTAATTGGGATGAAACTTCACAGAAAGCATCCTCTCAATGACCTCACCAGAATTCCTTCAAATTATTGGGATCCATGCAGAATTCTGGTTTCCATGGCAACGAAACGAAAAAAACTTCAAAATTCTTCTCCTCCCAAATTGGTTGGCAGATTTTGAACTTATTTTGTAGAAATGTTCCTTGGGTGACTCTCTATCAGATTCCTTGAAGCCATGTTGATTGGTCGAAAAACATGGCCGCCAGGGGGGGGGGGGGGGGCGGGGCTTTTTTGCGTTATATGGCTATAGTGAAAACTTAAAAAATCTTCTCCTCCAAAAGTGTCAGGCCGATTTTCAAATAATTTTGTAGAAATGTTCCTTGGATGACCCTCTATCAGATTCCTTTAAGCCATGTTGGTTGGTCGGGGCTTATATAGCTAAAGTGAAAAAAAAAATCAGGTGAGCGATTCCAGGGCCATCATGGCCCTCTTGTTTAGATCACCTAGAGCCAAAGGCTCAAGGTGAGCTATTCTGATCACTTTTTGTCCGTCTGACGTCGTCCGTTGTTAACATTTAGACATTTAGATCATCTCCTCCTTAACCAATTGACCAATTTCAACCAAACTTCACAGGAATGTTACTTTGGTGGACCTCTTTCAAAATTGTTCAAAGATTTAAATTCCATTAAGAACTTTGGTTGCTGCGGCAACAGAAAAGGGGAAAATTGCCAAATCTTAAAAAATCTTCTTGTCCAAAAGTATAAGCCCAATTTGAAAATCATTTTCCACAAAATGTTCCTTAGGGTACCCTCTACCAAGATTGTTCAAATATTAACGATCCGTTGAAAAACATGGCCGCCTGGGGGTGGAGCCTGTTTTCCTTGTATGTGCATTGTTAAAACTTTAAAAATCTTCTTGTCCAAAAGTACTGGCCTGATTTGAAAATTATTTTGCACAAATGTTCATTTGGGCACCCTTTACCAAGATTGTTAAAATATTTCCGATCCGTTGAAAAAACATGGCTGCCAGGGGGCTAAGCTTGTTTTCCTTATATGTGCATTGTTAAAACTTAAAAAATCTTCTTGTCCAAAAGAATTAGCCCGATTTGAAAATTATTTTTCACAAATGTTCTTTGATTGTTCAAATATGTCCGATCTGTTGAAAAACATGGCCGCCAGGGTTGCTGCGGCATCAGAAAGGGGGCAAAATGTCCAAGCTTTAAATATCTTCTTCTTTGAATCTGCATGTCAGATTTCAATATAGTTTGGTAGAAATGTTCCTTAAGTGAGCCTCTACAAAGAATGTTCAAGGCATACTGTTTGGTTGAAAAACATGGCAGTCAGGAGGCATCAGAAAAGGGGCAAAATGACAAAATTTGGAAATTCCATTTTTAGCTCCGCCAGTCGAGCTTATGTCATGGCGAATTGTCCGTCGTGCGTGCGTATGTTTCCTTTAAACGACTTCTTCTCCCTAACCACTTGGCCAATTTAGTTGAAACTTCATAGGAAGCATCCTCTCAATGTCCTCTCCTAAATTCCTTCAATTTTTTTTATCCATCCATAATTCTGGTTTCCATGGCAACCAAAAGAAAAAAATAGTGAAAACTTAAAAAATCTTCTTCTCCAAAGGTGTCAGGCCGATTTTCAAATAATATTGTAGAAATGTTCATTGGGTGACCCTTTATTAGATTCCTTCAAGAAATGTTGATTGGGCGAAAAACATGGCCGCCAGGGGGGCGGGGCTATTTTGCCTTATATAGCTATAGTGAAAACTTAAAAAATCTTCTTCTCCGAAAGTATTCAGCCGATTTTCAAAAAAAAATGTAAAAATGTTCATTGGGTGACCCTCTATCAGATTCCTTCAAGCCATGTTGATTGGTAAAAAAACATGGCCGCCAGAGGGTGGGGCTATTTTGCCTATATGGCTATAGTGAAAAAATCTTCTCCTCCGAAAGTATCCAGCCGATTTTCAAATAATTTTGTAGAAATGTTCCTTAGGTGACCCTTTATTAGATTCCTTCAAGAAATGTTGATTGGTTGAAAAACATGGCCGCTAGGGGGCGGGGCTATTTTGCCTTATATAGCTATAGTGAAAACTTAAAAAATCTTCTTCTCCGAAAGTGTTCAGCTGATTTTCAAATAATATTGTAGAGATGTTCCTTGGCTGACCCTCTATCAGATTCCTTCAAGCCATGTTGATTGGTAAAAAAACATGGCCGCAAGACGGCGGGGCTATTTTGCCTTATATGGCTAAAGAGAAAACTTAAACAATCTTCTTCTCCGAAAGTGTCTGGCTGATATTCAAATAATTTTGTAGAAATGTTCCTAGGCTTACCCTCTATCAGATTCCTTCAAGCCATGTTGATTGGTTGAAAAATATGGCTACCAGGGGGTGGGGCTATTTTGCCTTATATGGCTTTAGTGAAAACTTAAAATATCCTCTCCACCAAAAGTGTCGGGCCAATTTTCAAATAATTTTGAAGAAACATTCCTTGGGTGACACTCTACACGATTCCTTTAAGCCATGGTGGTTGGTAAAAAGCATGGCCACCAGGGGGCAGGGCTGTTTGGAGATTTGATTTTTGCCTTATGGCCGTGGAGCGATACTGGCCCTCTTGGGTTGTTTTAAGTTCTTGTCTGATATTAAGGAAATTGAATATAAATCCTACTTCAGTGATCCTTTACTTAATTTGTTCAAGCCGTTTTGATTGGTTACAAAATCATAGCAACCTCGCGTCATCACAAAAGGGGTAAATTGAACTTTTAGCTACAAATGACAACTCCTACCATTCCACTTGACCAATTTCAACGTTACTTCACAGGAATGTTCCTTTGATGGTCCTCTTTCAAAATTGTTCAAAGACTTGCATTCTGTGTAGAACCTTTGTTGCTGCAGCATCAGAAATTGAGAAAGCTCTTGTTAGATTTCAAGATAAAAATGGCTTTTACTGATAAACTATTTCTTTAACTGAGTGTCCACTCCTTGCAGTTTCATTTGAACTCCTGATCAAATTTTTACAGATATTTGCAGTTAAATATTTGCTTCTAATTAAATATCATTCAGGTGATCGATTTAGGGCCATCTTGGCCCTCTTGTTTACTTGGAAATTATGGTTAAAGGTTTGCATGCAACTACATTAAGAGTCCATATCATAGTAACTACTTGATGCATTCCATTGAAACGTTATACAACCTTTCCCAACTTTAAGAAATTGTGGTTAATGTTTTGCATGCAACTTCATTAGAGAGTCCATTATCTCAGTAAATTTAATAAGCGGTGAAATAGTCTAGCACACTGTCCTCCGACAGCTCTTGCTATTTTCATAAAATATGCGTGATGACTAGTTGTTATAAAATGTGTGTGATGTCACCTGTATTCAGTAGCCATTGTGTATGACTTTCCCCTGGATGGCTGCCTAAGTCATTCAGAAACAGGATTGGTAACAGTAGAAAAAGGAGATCGTCTTTAACAGAATGTTGATCACTTTTAGCTATCAAAGGTTCTATGGATGCAAACTTCAATTCAAAATTTCATTTTCCAGGTGTAAACATTACCACACCTACTGATTGTATGGTGGGCCATTATTGTGGAGCTTACACCAGTATCCCAGACCCATGTCCCACTGGTACCTACAGCAACGCCCTTAACAACGTCCTTGACACAGACTGCACACCATATTTTGCAGGCCAGTATTGTGGGACGACTGGATTGTCCGCTTCGACTGGAAACTGTAGTGCAGGTTATTACTGTACAGGAAGAGCTGGGATGGCAATTCCAGTCAATCGCAATGTAATCCATCTTTTTACTTCGAACACATTTTGATGCATCTACAGTAGACAACCTTGTTATCCCCCGCTTTTTCCAAGAAAAAAAGGGGGGTTATTAATTTCGGTTTGTCCGTCTGTCCGTCTGTCACACTTCGTTTCCGTGCAATAACTGCCACAATAACTGCTAGGCCAAGTTCGATCGTCACATTCGGTGGAGTTATGACAAAAAATGTCATTTGTTGCTGTTTCCGTGCAATAACTGCCACAAATGTTAACTGTTTTTTGTCAAACTTTGTAACAACGTTAAATGCCTTAAGGGCTAGGCCAAGTTATATCATCACTTTCGGTGGAGTTATGGCCCCTTATTTAACAAAAAATGTCGGAGTTATGGCCCCTTAATTAACAAAAAATGTCGTTTGTTGCCGTTTCCTTTCAATAACTGCCACAAATGTGAACCGTTTTTTTTCAAACTTGGTAACAACATTAAATGCCGTAAGGGCTAGGCCAAGTTCGATCGTCACTTTTGGCGAACTTTATTTGGTGGAGTTATGGCCCCTTATTTAACAAAAAATGTTGTTTGTTGCTGTTTCCGTGCAATAACTGCCACAAATGTGAACCGTTTTTTTTTCAAACTTGGTAACAAGGTTAAATACCTTAAGGACTAGGCCAAGTTCGATCGTCACTTTCGGTAGACTTTATTCGGTTGAGTTATGGCCCCTTATTTAACAAAAAATGTTGTTTGTTGCTGTTACAGTGCAATAACTGCCACAAATGTGAACCGGTTTTTTTTCAAACTTGGTAACAAGGTTAAATGCCTTAAGGGCTAAGCCAAGTTCGATCATCACTTTCGGTGGAGTTATGGCCCCTTATTTAACAAAAAATGTCATTTGTTGCTGTTTCCGTGCAATAACTACCACAAATGTGAACCGCTTTTTTTCAAACTTGGTAACAATGTTAAATGCCTTAAAGGCTAGGATAAGTTTGATCGTCACAACATGACCTTCGCACCGCAACTGGGGATCGAACTTGGGACACTCGGTTCCAAATCCCTGACGCTAACCACTCGACCACAGCGGTTTATTCTAAAAATTTCGTTATTAGTTAATTAACCCTTTCTCACTTGCAGACGCATTTTGATGCATTTGCAGCAAAAATCCTTGGAAATATTGTAGAAAAAGAAAAATTGATTATAAGAGCAATCTTTCCTTTTGCAACAATACTTTCAACTCTACTTTATCATTATATTTTCATTTATAGGGAGTTTCAATATATTATCTTAGTTATCTGCTGCAGATTTGTTGTAATTGGGAGAGTTAAATATTTACTCTACCTGCATTGTAATTTTTTTAAATAGCAGTAATGAATTATGTTAATTAATTGTTTCCCACTTGCAGACACATTTTCACTCAGCTGCAGCATACGTCTTTTGAAAACACTGGCAAAAGGTGAAATTGCATATATTGAGCAAATTCTCCATTTTCCACAGTGTTTTCCACACTATTTAATAATTTTACTTTCATTTAAAGAGATCTTTTAATATTTTTGTTCATGGATGCTTTCAATGTAGTTTGCTGCAGAATTATTATACCCCCTTCGAAGAAGAGGGAGTATATAGGAGTCACTTTGTCGGGCTGGCTGTCTGTCTGTCCGTCGGTCAGCTGGAAGCCATATTTTGTCTGGCCTATTTCTTACAAACTACTTGGTGGAATTTAATAAAATTTTACTTGAAGCTTCTAGCCTTCTATACCAAGAGATGTGCATATCCTAAAGGGGTTATAATTGCATGTTTTATTTACAGAGTTATGGCCCTTTTACTTATTAAGTTATAGTGTAGGTCAAGGTGCTGTTTAGGGGGTATTTATCATCTCTAGTGATAGTTCTAGTTTTATATGGGAAAAGGTTAAAGATGATTCTAGAATATTGAAGCAGCTTATCAGATTTGTATTTCTTTCAGGTAAACGGAAGTGACAATAGCTCCCACACCGGTAACGACATATGTCCCCTGGGTTACTATTGTACAGAAGGTACGGATTGCCCGGTGTCTGCCCTATTGGAACATTCTCACAGACTACCAGTGTGACACTGAAGCCAACTGTCTGCACTGTTTACCAGGTCATTACTGTAATGTGCAAGCAATGAAACCGGTGGCCTAAAGCGCCTCAATAAGTGTCGTCTGCAAAGATGGACGGATACAGTAAAAATGTTTAAAAATTTGAAACTCATCGCCTAAAGCGCCTCAATGTTGTGTCGTCTGCAAAGATGGATGGATACAGTAAAAATGTTTAAAAACTGAAACTGCATGGTCGCCTTAAGTGTCTCAATGCTGTGTCGTCTGCAAAGATGGACGGATACAATAAAAATGTTTAAAAACTATGAAACTGGTCGCCTAAAGTGACACATGCTGTAAAACTGTGTCAAAACTATGAAATTGGTCGCCTTAAATTGTGTGTTGTCTGCAGAGATAGACACATACAGTAAAACTGTTTCAAAACTATGAAACTGGTCACCTAAACCTAGCAGTTTTACCATTCGTATAAACACTTGACATACAAATGTGTGGTGCAATCCAAATTTCTTATAATATGTAAGGACTATAAGATGCTCGGTAGCACAAAAGGGGCCTAACTCAATTCTGTAAATCTGTTTAAAATCTATGAAACTGGTCGCCTTAAAGGCCTCAAACTTGTGTGGTCTGCAAAGATGGACACATACAGTAAAACTGTTTTCACCAATCGCACGTTAATCGTTCCTGATAGCGTAACACGACGTCACGTCAAAATGTCCTATTTAAGATTACGTTTGCAACGTCATAAAACGCTATTTCCTTTATCATAATTATATTTACTGAATATAACAGTTTTCTTTCATAAATAATATTCAGATTCATTACGCTATGTAATTCGTAGTGCCTTCGACTTTTTGACATACTTTGTTTTATAAGAAATTCATTTTTCGAATAACTACTTAATGTTAAACAGCGATAAACACATCCATGAGTTTTGTACTTTAATACATGCAATAGAATATACAATCACTTACATACAAAAAATTAATATGAACATATCATGAACAATATCATGTTCAACATGTTTTCATCACTTTAAGTGTCAAAAAATCACAAAGCGACGTCATCAAGTGTGTCAATAATCGTTTGATGCACTGCTTCAGCGGACTTTGATGCGCTTGCCGCTCAACTCGCTACAAATTCGTACCACTGAAAATGAAGGCACCAGCGCCTTTTTAGCTCACCTGAGCTTTGCTCAAGGTGAGTTATTGTGATCGCCTTTTGTCCGGCGTCCGTCGTGCGTCGTCCGTCGTGCGTCGTCCGTCGTCCGTCAACTTCTTCTCCTCAGTAACCAGCGGGTCAATTTGGATGAAACTTCACAGAAAGCATCCTCTCAATGACCTCACCAGAATTCCTTCAAATTTTTGGGATCCATGCAAAATTCTGGTTTCCATGGCAACGAAACCGAAAAAACTTCAAAATTCTTCTTCTCCCAAATTGGTTGGCAGATTTTCAAATAATTTTGTAGAAATGTTCCTTGGATGACCCTCTACCAGATTCCTTCAAGCCATGTTCATTGGTCGAAAAACATGGCCGCCAGGGGGGGCGGGGCTATTTTGCCTTATATGGCTATAGTGAAAACTTAAAAAATCTTCTCCTCCAAAAGTGTAAGGCCGATTTTCAAATAATTTTGTAGAAATGTTCCTTGGGTGACCCTCTATCAGATTCCTTCAAGCCATGTTGATTGGTCGAAAAACATGGCCGCCAGGGGGGGCGGGGCTATTTTGCTTTATATGGCTATAGTGCAAACTTAAAAAATCTTCTTCTCCAAAAGTGTCAGGCCGATTTTCAAATAATTTTGTAGAAATGTTCCTTGGGTGATCCTCTATCAGATTCCTTCAAGCCATGTTGATTGGTCGAAAAACATGGCCGCCAGGGGGCGGGGGCTATTTTGCCTTATATGGCCAAAGTGAAAACTTAAAAAATCTTCAACATCTTCTCCTCAGTAACCAGTGGGTCAATTGGGATGAAACTTCACAGAGAGCATCCTCTTAATGACCTCACCAGAATTCCTTCAAATTTTAGGGATCCATGCAGAATTCTGGTTTCCATGGCAACGAAACGAAAAAAACTTCAAAATTCTTCTTCTCCCAAACTGGTTGGCAGATTTTCAAATAATTTTGTAGAAATGTTCCTTGGATGACCCTCTACCAGATTCCTTCAAGCCATGTTGATTGGTCATAAAACACGGCCGCCAGGGGGGCGGGGCTATTTTGCCTTATATGGCTATAGTGAAAACTTAAAAAATCTTCTCCTCCGAAAGTGTCAGGCTGATTTTCAAATGATTTTGTAGAAATGTTCCTTGGATGACCCTCTATCAGATTCCTTCAAGCCATGTTGATTGGTCGAAAAACATGGCCGCCAGGGGGGTGGGGGCGGGGCTATTTTGCTTTATATGGCTATAGTGCAAACTTAAAAAATCTTCTTCTCCAAAAGTGTCGGCCCGATTTTCAAATAATTTTGTAGAAATGTTCCTTGGATGACCCACTTTCAGATTCCTTCAAGCCATGTTGATTGGTCAAAAAACATGGCCGCCAGTAGGCAGGGCTATTTTGCATTATATGGCTATAGTGAAAACTTAAAAAATCTTCTCCTCCAAAAGTATCTGGCCGATTTTCAAATAATTTTGTAGAAATTTTCCTAGGGTGACCCTCTATCAGATGATTCCTTCAAGCCAAGTTGATTGGTCGGAAACTATGGCTGCCAGGGGGCGAGGCTTATATAGCTAAAGTGAAAAAATAAATAAAAAATCAGGTGAGCGATTCAAGGGCCATCATGGCCCTCTTGTTTAGATCACCTGAGCTCAAGGTGAGCTATTCTGATCACTTTTTGTCCGTCGTCCGTCCGGCGTTAACTTTTAGCTTTAAACATCATCTCCTCCCAAACTCCAAGGGCAATTTCCGTGAAACATCACAGGACTGTTCCTCTGGTTGGCCTCTTTCAAAGTTGTTCAAAGATTTAAATTCCATTGAGAACTTTGGTTGCTGCGGCATCAGAAAGGGGGCAAAAGGTCCAAACTTTAAAAACTTCTCCTCCGAATCTGCCTGTCAGATTCAAATATAATTTGGTAAAAATGTTCATTGGGTGACCCTCTATAAAAATTGTTCAAGCCATACTGATTGGTCGAAAAACATGGCAGTCAGGCGGCATCAAAAAAGGGGCAAAATGACAAAATTTGAAAATTCCATGTTTATCCAAATGCTTGTCGGATTTTAAGAAAATATAATACGAATCTTACTGTAATGATCCTCTATTTAATTTGTTTAAGCCGTTTTGATTGGTTACACAATCATAGCAACCAGGCGTCATCACTAAAGGGGTAAATTGAACTTTTAGCTACAAATGACAACCATCTCCTACCATTCCAATAGACCAATTACCACAAAACATCACAGGAATGTTCCTTTGGTGGTCCTCTTTCAAAATTGTTCAAAGATTAAAATTCCAATGAGAACTTTGGTTGCTGCGGCATCAGAAAGGGGACAAAATGTCCAAACTTTAAAAATCTTCTCCTCCGAATCTGCCAGTCAGATTCAAATATAATTTGGTAGAAATGTTCCTTGGGTGACCCTCTTTAAAAATTGTTCAAGCCATACTGATTGGTCGAAAAACATGGCAGTCAGACTGCATCAGAAAAATGACAAAATTTGAAAATTCCATTTTTATGAAAGTGTTTGTCTGATTTTAAGAAAATATAATACGAATCTTACTGTAATGATCCTCTATTTAATAGGTGTGTGAAGTTAGCGCGTAGATCGTAGATCGTAGCTCAACCAAAAATGTAATTGGCTGACCTGGGTCGTAGATCGTAGCTCAACCACTTTAAAAACATTGCGAATTGGTTGAGCTGGGTCGTAGATCGTAGCTCAACCACTTTAAAAACATTGCGAATTGGTTGTGCTGGGTCGTAGATCGTAGCTCAACCACTAGAAAAACATTCTGAATTGGCTGACCTGGGTCGTAGATCGTAGCTCAACCACTTTAAAAACATTGCGAATTGGTTGTGCTGGGTCGTAGATCGTAGCTCAACCACTAGAAAAACATTCTGAATTGACTGACCTGGGTCGTAGATCGTAGCTCAACCATTTTAAAAACATTGCGAATTGGTTGTGCTGGGTCGTAGATCGTAGCTCAACCACTACAAAAACATTCAGAATTGGTTGAGCTGGGTCGTAGATCGTAGCTCAACCACTTAAAAACATTGCGAATTGGTTGTGCTGGGTCGTAGATCGTAGCTCAACCACTTTAAAAACATTGTGAATTGGTTGTGCTGGGTCGTAGATCGTAGCTCAACCACTACAAAAACATTGAGCATTGGTTGAGCTGGGTCGTAGATCGTAGCTCAACCACTTAAAAACATTGCGAACTGGTTGTGCTGGGTCGTAGATCGTAGCTCAACCACTTTAAAACATTGCGAATTGGTTGTGCTGGGTCGTAGATCGTAGCTCAACCACTACAAAAACATTCAGAATTGGTTGAGCTGGGTCGTAGATCGTAGCTCAACCATTTTAAAAACATTGCGAATTGGTTGTGCTGGGTCGTAGATCGTAGCTCAACCACTTTAAAAACATTGCGAATTGGTTGTGCTGGGTCGTAGATCGTAGCTCAACCACTACAAAAACATTGAGAATTGGTTGAGCTGGGTCGTAGATCGTAGCTCAACCATTTTAAAAACATTGCGAATTGGTTGTGCTGGGTCGTAGATCGTAGCTCAACCACTACAAAAACATTCAGAATTGGTTGAGCTGGGTCGTAGATCGTAGCTCAACCACTTAAAAACATTGCGAATTGGTTGTGCTGGGTCGTAGATCGTAGCTCAACCACTTTAAAAACATTGTGAATTGGTTGTGCTGGGTCGTAGATCGTAGCTCAACCACTACAAAAACATTGAGAATTGGTTGAGCTGGGTCGTAGATCGTAGCTCAACCACTTAAAAACATTGCGAATTGGTTGTGCTGGGTCGTAGATCGTAGCTCAACCACTTTAAAAACATTGCGAATTGGTTGTGCTGGGTCGTAGATCGTAGCTCAACCACTACAAAAACATTGAGAATTGGTTGAGCTGGGTCGTAGATCGTAGCTCAACCACTTAAAAACATTGCGAATTGGTTGTGCTGGGTCGTAGATCGTAGCTCAACCACTTTAAAAACATTGCGAATTGGTTGTGCTGGGTCGTAGATCGTAGCTCAACCACTACAAAAACATTCAGAATTGGTTGAGCTGGGTCGTAGATCGTAGCTCAACCATTTTAAAAACATTGCGAATTGGTTGTGCTGGGTCGTAGATCGTAGCTCAACCACTACAAAAACATTCATAATTGGTTGTGCTGGGTCGTAGATCGTAGCTCAACCACTTTAAAAACATTGCGAATTGGTTGTGCTGGGTCGTAGGTCGTAGCTCAACCACTTTAAAAACATTGCGAATTGGTTGTGCTGGGTCGTAGATCGTAGCTCAACCATTTTAAAAACATTGCGAATTGGTTGTGCTGGGTCGTAGATCGTAGCTCAACCACTACAAAAACATTCAGAATTGGTTGTGCTGGGTCGTAGATCGTAGCTCAACCATTTTAAAAACATTGCGAATTGGTTGTGCTGGGTCGTAGGTCGTAGCTCAACCACTTTAAAAACATTGCGAATTGGTTGTGCTGGGTCGTAGATCGTAGCTCAACCACTACAAAAACATTCAGAATTGGTTGAGCTTGGTCGTAGATCGTAGCTCAACCATTTTAAAAACATTGCGAATTGGTTGTGCTGGGTCGTAGATCGTAGCTCAACCACTACAAAAACATTCAGAATTGGTTGAGCTGGGTCGTAGATCGTAGCTCAACCACTTTAAAAACATTGCGAATTGGTTGTGCTGGGTCGTAGATCGTAGCTCAACCACTAGAAAAACATTCTGAATTGGCTGACCTGGGTCGTAGATCGTAGCTCAACCACTTTAAAAACATTGCGAATTGGTTGTGCTGGGTCGTAGATCGTAGCTCAACCACTAGAAAAACATTCTGAATTGACTGACCTGGGTCGTAGATCGTAGCTCAACCATTTTAAAAACATTGCGAATTGGTTGTGCTGGGTCGTAGATCGTAGCTCAACCACTACAAAAACATTCAGAATTGGTTGAGCTGGGTCGTAGATCGTAGCTCAACCATTTTAAAAACATTGCGAATTGGTTGTGCTGGGTCGTAGATCGTAGCTCAACCACTACAAAAACATTCATAATTGGTTGTGCTGGGTCGTAGATCGTAGCTCAACCACTTTAAAAACATTGCGAATTGGTTGTGCTGGGTCGTAGGTCGTAGCTCAACCACTTTAAAAACATTGCGAATTGGTTGTGCTGGGTCGTAGATCGTAGCTCAACCATTTTAAAAACATTGCGAATTGGTTGTGCTGGGTCGTAGATCGTAGCTCAACCACTACAAAAACATTCAGAATTGGTTGTGCTGGGTCGTAGATCGTAGCTCAACCATTTAAAAACATTGCGAATTGGTTGTGCTGGGTCGTAGGTCGTAGCTCAACCACTTTAAAAACATTGCGAATTGGTTGTGCTGGGTCGTAGATCGTAGCTCAACCACTACAAAAACATTCAGAATTGGTTGAGCTTGGTCGTAGATCGTAGCTCAACCATTTTAAAAACATTGCGAATTGGTTGTGCTGGGTCGTAGATCGTAGCTCAACCACTACAAAAACATTCAGAATTGGTTGAGCTGGGTCGTAGATCGTAGCTCAACCACTTTAAAAACATTGCGAATTGGTTGTGCTGGGTCGTAGATCGTAGCTCAACCACTAGAAAAACATTCTGAATTGGCTGACCTGGGTCGTAGATCGTAGCTCAACCACTTTAAAAACATTGCGAATTGGTTGTGCTGGGTCGTAGATCGTAGCTCAACCACTAGAAAAACATTCTGAATTGACTGACCTGGGTCGTAGATCGTAGCTCAACCATTTTAAAAACATTGCGAATTGGTTGTGCTGGGTCGTAGATCGTAGCTCAACCACTACAAAAACATTCAGAATTGGTTGAGCTGGGTCGAAGATCGTAGCTCAACCACTTAAAAACATTGCGAATTGGTTGTGCTGGGTCGTAGATCGTAGCTCAACCACTTTAAAAACATTGTGAATTGGTTGTGCTGGGTCGTAGATCGTAGCTCAACCACTACAAAAACATTGTGAATTGGTTGTGCTGGGTCGTAGATCGTAGCTCAACCACTACAAAAACATTGAGAATTGGTTGAGCTGGGTCGTAGATCGTAGCTCAACCACTTAAAAACATTGCGAATTGGTTGTGCTGGGTCGTAGATCGTAGCTCAACCACTTTAAAAACATTGCGAATTGGTTGTGCTGGGTCGTAGATCGTAGCTCAACCACTACAAAAACATTCAGAATTGGTTGAGCTGGGTCGTAGATCGTAGCTCAACCATTTTAAAAACATTGCGAATTGGTTGTGCTGGGTCGTAGATCGTAGCTCAACCACTTTAAAAACATTGCGAATTGGTTGTGCTGGGTCGTAGATCGTAGCTCAACCACTACAAAAACATTGAGAATTGGTTGAGCTGGGTCGTAGATCGTAGCTCAACCATTTTAAAAACATTGCGAATTGGTTTTGCTGGGTCGTAGATCGTAGCTCAACCACTACAAAAACATTCAGAATTGGTTGAGCTGGGTCGTAGATCGTAGCTCAACCACTTAAAAACATTGCGAATTGGTTGTGCTGGGTCGTAGATCGTAGCTCAACCACTTTAAAAACATTGTGAATTGGTTGTGCTGGGTCGTAGATCGTAGCTCAACCACTACAAAAACATTGAGAATTGGTTGAGCTGGGTCGTAGATCGTAGCTCAACCACTTAAAAACATTGCGAATTGGTTGTGCTGGGTCGTAGATCGTAGCTCAACCACTTTAAAAACATTGCGAATTGGTTGTGTTGGGTCGTAGATCGTAGCTCAACCACTACAAAAACATTCAGAATTGGTTGAGCTGGGTCGTAGATCGTAGCTCAACCATTTTAAAAACATTGCGAATTGGTTGTGCTGGGTCGTAGATCGTAGCTCAACCACTACAAAAACATTCAGAATTGGTTGTGCTGGGTCGTAGATCGTAGCTCAACCATTTTAAAAACATTGCGAATTGGTTGTGCTGGGTCGTAGATCGTAGCTCAACCACTACAAAAACATTGAGAATTGGTTGAGCTGGGTCGTAGATCGTAGCTCAACCATTTTAAAAACATTGCGAATTGGTTGTGCTGGGTCGTAGATCGTAGCTCAACCACTACAAAAACATTGAGAATTGGTTGAGCTGGGTCGTAGATCGTAGCCCAACCACTTAAAAACATTGCGAATTGGTTGTGCTGGGTCGTAGATCGTAGCTCAACCACTTTAAAAACATTGCGAATTGGTTGTGTTGGGTCGTAGATCGTAGCTCAACCACTACAAAAACATTCAGAATTGGTTGAGCTGGGTCGTAGATCGTAGCTCAACCATTTTAAAAACATTGCGAATTGGTTGTGCTGGGTCGTAGATCGTAGCTCAACCACTACAAAAACATTCAGAATTGGTTGTGCTGGGTCGTAGATCGTAGCTCAACCATTTTAAAAACATTGCGAATTGGTTGTGCTGGGTCGTAGGTCGTAGCTCAACCACTTTAAAAACATTCAGAATTGGTTGTGCTGGGTCGTAGATCGTAGCTCAACCATTTTTAAAACATTGCAAATTGGTTGTGCTGGGTCGTAGATCGTAGCTCAACCACTACAAAAACATTCAGAATTGGTTGTGCTGGGTCGTAGATCGTAGCTCAACCATTTTAAAAACATTGCGAATTTGGTTGTGCTGGGTCGTAGGTCGTAGCTCAACCACTTTAAAAACATTGCGAATTGGTTGTGCTGGGTCGTAGATCGTAGCTCAACCACTACAAAAACATTCAGAATTGGTTGAGCTGGGTCGTAGATCGTAGCTCAACCACTTTAAAAACATTGCGAATTGGTTGTGCTGGGTCGTAGATCGTAGCTCAACCACTTTAAAAACATTGTGAATTGGTTGTGCTGGGTCGTAGATCGTAGCTCAACCACTTTAAACACATTGCGAATTGGTTGTGCTGGGTCGTAGATCGTAGCTCAACCACTACAAAAACATTTAGAATTGGTTGAGCTGGGTCGTAGATCGTAGCTCAACCACTTAAAAAAATGCGAATTGGTTGTGCTGCGTCGTAGATCGTAGCTCAACCACTAGAAAAACATTCTGAATTGGCTGACCTGGGTCGTAGATCGTAGCTCAACCACTAGAAAAACATTCTGAAATTGGCTGACCTGGGTCATAGATCGTAGCTCAACCACTTTAAAAACATTGCGAATTGGTTGTTCTGGGTCGTAGATCGTAGCACAACCAATAGAAAAACATTCATAATTGGCTGACCTGGGTCGTAGATCGTAACTCAACCACTTGAAAAACATTCATAATTGGCTGACCTGGGTCGTAAATCGTAGCTCAACCACTAGCAAAAACATTGCAAATTGGTTGAGCTGGGTCGTAGATCGTAGCTCAACCACTAGACAAACATTGCGAATTGGCTGACCTGGGTCGTAGATCATAGCTCAACCAATGGTAAAACATTCTGAATTGGCTGACCTGGGTCGTAGATCGTAGATCGTAGCTCAACCACTTGAAAAACATTCATAATTGGCTCGTAGATATTAGCTCAACCAATGGAAAAACATTCTGAATTGGCTGACCTGGGTCGTAGATCGTAGCTCAACCAATGGAAAAACATTCTGAATTGGCTGAACTGGGTCGTAGATCGTAGCTCAACCAATGGAAAAAACATTCTGAATTGGCTGACCTAGGTCGTATATCGTAGCTCAACCACTAGAAAACATTGCAAATTGGTTGAGCTGGGTCGTAGATCGTAGCTCAACCACTAGAACACCATTTAGTCATGCATATACTATATTTGATCCGTCCCTGGTAAATGAGCATGTGACATATTTTAATATATCTTGATAACAATTTGAAAAAAGGATATTTTCTCTCCCCAAGAGTGACTCTTACTGTTCCCAGATTGTTTTCATGGATATCACATCACTTATATGGGTATACAATTTTTTATATATACATGTATATGTGTCCATATGCAGACGTATGCTTTGCATTGCATGTCCGTGTTAACTACTAAGGACATCCTCACTGACATGTTTTGTTCTGTGTTTGCTCTGCATTACGTGTCAGTGGGGATGTCCAGGTCAACTACGAAGGACATCCTTACTGACATGTTTTGTTCTGTGTTTGCGTGTGTATGGTATGTATATATGTTTTATATACATGCGTATACTCTGCATTACGTGTCAGTGGGAATGTCCGGGTCAACTACGAAGGATATCCTTACTGACATGTTTTGTTCTGTGTTTGCGTGTGTATGGTATGTATATATGTTATATATACATGCGTATACTCTGCATTACGTGTCAGTGGGAATGTCCAGGTCAACTACGAAGGATATCCTTACGGACATGTTTTGTTCTGTAGAGGCCTTAGTCAAGGCAGTCGAAGCCCGAACATTTCACAATGGAGTGGAACACTTTTTTTTTTTTTTTCACGGGACAGCTACCAGGGCCGTAAGTGGAATTTCTACCCGCGTAATTTAAAGGGAGCACTCCGTCATAGAGGCCTTAGTCAAGGCAGTCGAAGCACGAACATTTCACAATGGAGTGGAACACTTTTTTATTTTTTTTTCACGGGACAGCTACCAGGGCCGTAAGTCGAATTTCTACCCGAGTTTACCGCGTAATTTAAAGGGAGCACTCCGTCATAGAGGCCTTATTCAAGGCAGTCGAAGCACGAACATTTCACAATGGAGTGGAACACTTTTTTTTTTTTTTTTCACGGGACAGCTACCAGGGCCGTAAGTCGAATTTCTACCCGAATTTACCGCATAATTTAAAGGAGCACTCGGTACTAGAGGCCTTAGTCAAGGCAGTCGAAGCCCGAACATTTCACAATGGAGTGGAACACTTTTTTTCCTTTTTTTCACGTGACAGCTTCCAGGGCCGTAAGTCGAATTTCTACCTGAATTTACCGCGTAATTTAAAGGGAGCACTCCGTCATAGAGGCCTTATTCAAGGCAGTCGAAGACCGAACATTTCACAATGGAGTGGAACACATTTTTATTTTTTCACGGGACAGCTACCAGGGCCGTACCCGAATTTACCGCGTAATTTAAAGGGAGCACTTCGTCCTAGAGGCCTTAATCAAGGCAGTCGAAGCCGGAACATTTCACAATGGAGTGGAACACTTTTTTTGTTTTCTTTTTCACGGACAGCTACCAGGGCCGTAAGTCGACTTTCTACCCGAATTTACCGCATAATTTAAAGGAGCACTCGGTACTAGAGGCCTTAATCAAGGCAGTCGAAGCCCGAACATTTCACAATGGAGTGGAACACTTTTTTTTTTTTTTCACGGGACAGCTACCAGGGCCATAAGTAGAATTTCTACCCGAGTTTACCGCGTAATTTAAAGGGAGCACTCCGTCATAGAGGCCTTAGTCAAGGCAGTCGAAGCACGAACATTTCACAATGGAGTGGAACACTTTTTTTTTTTTTTTCACGAGACAGCTACCAGGGCCGTAAGTGGAATTTCTACCCGAGTTTACCGCGTAATTTAAAGGGAGCACTCCGTCATAGAGGCCTTAGTCAAGGCAGTCGAAGACCAATATTTCACAATGGAGTGGAACACATTTTATTTTTTCACGGGACAGCTACCAGGGCCGTACCCGAGTTTACCGCGTAATTTAAAGGGAGCACTCCGTCATAGAGGCCTTAGTCAAGGCAGTCGAAGACTGATCATTTCACAATGGAGTGGAACACTTTTTTTTTTTTTTCACGGGACAGCTACCAGGGCCATAAGTCGAATTTCTACCCGAGTTTACCGCGTAATTTAAAGGGAGCACTCCGTCATAGAGGCCTTAGTCAAGGCAGTCGAAGCACGAACATTTCACAATGGAGTGGAACACTTTTTTTTTTTTTTTCACGAGACAGCTACCAGGGCCGTAAGTCGACTTTCTACCCGAGTTTACCGCGTAATTTAAAGGGAGCACTCCGTCATAGAGGCCTTAGTCAAGGCAGTCGAAGACCAATATTTCACAATGGAGTGGAACACATTTTATTTTTTCACGGGACAGCTACCAGGGCCGTAAGTGGAATTTCTACCCGCGTAATTTATAGGGAGCACTCCGTCCTATAGGCCTTAGTCAAGGTAGTCGAAGCCCGAACATTTCACAATGGAGTGGAACACTTTTTTTTCTTTTTTTCACGTGACAGCTACCAGGGCCGTAAGTCGAATTTCTACCTATATTTACCGCGTAATTTAAAGGGAGTCAAGGCAGTCGAAGCCCGAACATTTTTTTTTTTTTTTTTCACGAGACCGCTACCAGGGCCGTAAGTCGAATTTCTACCCGAGTTTACCGCGTAATTTAAAGGGAGCACTCCGTCATAGAGGCCTTAGTGAAGGCAGTCGAAGCCCGAACATTTCACAATGGAGTGGAACACTTTTTTTTCTTTTTTTCACGTGACAGCTACCAGGGCCGTAAGTCGAATTTCTACCTGAATTTAACCGCGTAATTTAAAGGGAGTCAAGGCAGTCGAAGCCCGAACATTTCACAATGGAGTGGAACACTTTTTTTTTTTTATCACGGGACAGCTACCAGGGCCGTAAGTGGAATTTCTACCCGCGTAATTTATAGGGAGCACTCCGTCATAGAGGCCTTAGTCAAGGCAGTCGAAGACTGATCATTTCACAATGGAGTGGAACACTTTTTTTTTTTTTTTTTCACGGGACAGCTACCAGGGCCGTAAGTCGAATTTCTACCCGAGTTTACCGCGTAATTTAAATGGAGCACTTCGTCATAGAGGCCTTAGTCAAGGCAGTCGAAGCACGAACATTTCACAATGGAGTGGAACACTTTTTTTTTTTTTTTTTCACGGGACACAGAACAATACATGTTTTATATGCATGAGTATACTCTGCATTACATGTCAGTGGGAATGTCCGGGTCAACTACGAAGGACATCCTTACTGACATGTTTTGTTCTGTGTTTGCGTGTGTATGGTAAGTATATATGTTTTATATGCATGCGTATACTCTGCATTACGTGTCAGTGGGAATCTACGATCTACGATCTACCCAGGTCAGCCAATTCAGAATGTTTTTAAAGTGGTTGAGCTACGATCTATGACCCAGGTCAGCCAATTCAGAATGTTTTTTCTAGTGGTTGAGCTACGATCTACGACCCAGCACAACCAATTCGCAATGTTTTTAAGTGGTTGAGCTACGATCTACGACCCAGCTCAACCAATACTCAATGTTTTTGTAGCGGTTGAGCTACGATCTACGACCCAGCACAATCAATTCACAATGTTTTTAAAGTGGTTGAGCTACGATCTACGACCCAGCACAACCAATTCGCAATGTTTTTAAGTGGTTGAGCTACGATCTACGACCCAGCTCAACCAATTCTGAATGTTTTTGTAGTGGTTGAGCTAGGATCTACGACCCAGCACAACCAATTCGCAATATTTTCAAAATGGTTGAGCTACGATCTACGACCCAGCTCAACCAATTCTGAATGTTTTTGTAGTGGTTGAGCTACGATCTATGACCCAGCACAACCAATTCGCAATGTTTTTAAAATGGTTGAGCTACGATCTACGACCCAGCTCAACCAATTCTGAATGTTTTTGTAGTGGTTGAGCTACGATCTACGACCCAGCACAACCAATTCGCAATGTTTTTAAAGTGGTTGAGCTACGATCTACGACCCAGCACAACCAATTCGCAATGTTTTTAAGTGGTTGAGCTACGATCTACGACCCAGCTCAACCAATTCTCAATGTTTTTGTAGTGGTTGAGCTACGATCTACGACCCAGCACAACCAATTCGCAATGTTTTTAAAATGGTTGAGCTACGATCTACGACCCAGCTCAACCAATTCTGAATGTTTTTGTAGTGGTTGAGCTACGATCTACGACCCAGCACAACCAATTCGCAATGTTTTTAAAATGGTTGAGCTACGATCTACGACCCAGCTCAACCAATTCTCAATGTTTTTGTAGTGGTTGAGCTACGATCTACGACCCAGCACAACCAATTCGCAATGTTTTTAAAGTGGTTGAGCTACGATCTACGACCCAGCACAACCAATTCGCAATGTTTTTAAAATGGTTGAGCTACGATCTACGACCCAGCTCAACCAATTCTCAATGTTTTTGTAGTGGTTGAGCTACGATCTACGACCCAGCACAACCAATTCGCAATGTTTTTAAAGTGGTTGAGCTACGATCTACGACCCAGCACAACCAATTCGCAATGTTTTTAAGTGGTTGAGCTACGATCTACGACCCAGCTCAACCAATTCTCAATGTTTTTGTAGTGGTTGAGCTACGATCTACGACCCAGCACAACCAATTCGCAATGTTTTTAAGTGGTTGAGCTACGATCTACGACCCAGCTCAACCAATTCAAAATGTTTTTAAAGTGGTTGAGCTACGATCTACGACCCAGGTCAGCCAATGCAGAATGTTTTTCTAGTGGTTGAGCTACGATCTACAACCCAGCTCAACCAATTCAAAATGTTTTTAAAGTGGCTGAGCTACGATCTACGACCCAGCACAACCAATTCGCAATGTTTTTAAAATGGTTGAGCTACGATCTACGACCCAGCACAACCAATTCGCAATCTTTTTAAAATGGTTGAGCTACGATCTACGACCCAGCACAACCAATTCTGAATGTTTTTAAGTGGTTGAGCTACGATCTACGA
The DNA here is from genome assembly GCA_031761405.1 of Serripes groenlandicus. Classification (NCBI taxonomy): domain Eukaryota; kingdom Metazoa; phylum Mollusca; class Bivalvia; order Cardiida; family Cardiidae; genus Serripes; species Serripes groenlandicus. The sequence goes on from JASEVX010000006.1 coordinate 66,027,463, forward strand.
CCCAGCACAACCAATTCGCAATGTTTTTAAAGTGGTTGAGCTACGACCTACGACCCAGCACAACCAATTCGCAATGTTTTTAAAATGGTTGAGCTACGATCTACGACCCAGCACAACCAATTCTGAATGTTTTTGTAGTGGTTGAGCTACGATCTACGACCCAGCACAACCAATTCGCAATGTTTTTAAAATGGTTGAGCTACGATCTACGACCCAGCACAACCAATTCGCAATGTTTTTAAAATGGTTGAGCTACGATCTACGACCCAGCACAACCAATTCGCAATCTTTTTAAAATGGTTGAGCTACGATCTACGACCCAGCACAACCAATTCTGAATGTTTTTAAGTGGTTGAGCTACGATCTACGACCCAGCACAACCAATTCGCAATGTTTTTAAAGTGGTTGAGCTACGACCTACGACCCAGCACAACCAATTCGCAATGTTTTTAAAATGGTTGAGCTACGATCTACGACCCAGCACAACCAATTCTGAATGTTTTTGTAGTGGTTGAGCTACGATCTACGACCCAGCACAACCAATTCGCAATGTTTTTAAAATGGTTGAGCTACGATCTACGACCCAGCTCAACCAATTCTGAATGTTTTTGTAGTGGTTGAGCTACGATCTACGACCCAGCACAACCAATTCTGAATGTTTTTAAGTGGTTGAGCTACGATGTACGACCCAGCACAACCAATTCGCAATGTTTTTAAAATGGTTGAGCTACGATGTACGACCCAGCACAACCAATTCGCAATGTTTTTAAAATGGTTGAGCTACGATCTACGACCCAGCACAACCAATTCTGAATGTTTTTAAGTGGTTGAGCTACGATCTACGACCCAGCACAACCAATGCGCAATGTTTTTAAAATGGTTGAGCTACGATCTACGACCCAGCTCAACCAATTCTCAATGTTTTTGTAGTGGTTGAGCTACGATCTACGACCTAGCACAACCAATTCGCAATGTTTTTAAGTGGTTGAGCTACGATCTACGACCCAGCTCAACCAATTCTGAATGTTTTTGTAGTGGTTGAGCTATGATCTACGACCCAGCACAACCAATTCGCAATGTTTTTAAAATGGTTGAGCTACGATCTACGACCCAGCTCAACCAATTCTGAATGTTTTTGTAGTGGTTGAGCTACGATCTACGACCCAGCACAACCAATTCTCAATGTTTTTAAAATGGTTGAGCTACGATCTACGACCCAGCACAACCAATTCTCAATGTTTTTGTAGTGGTTGAGCTACGATCTACGACCCAACACAACCAATTCGCAATGTTTTTAAGTGGTTGAGCTACGATCTACGACCCAGCTCAACCAATTCTGAATGTTTTTGTAGTGGTTGAGCTATGATCTACGACCCAGCACAACCAATTCGCAATGTTTTTAAAATGGTTGAGCTACGATCTACGACCCAGCTCAACCAATTCTGAATGTTTTTGTAGTGGTTGAGCTACGATCTACGACCCAGCACAACCAATTCTCAATGTTTTTGTAGTGGTTGAGCTACGATCTACGAACCAGCACAACCAATTCGCAATGTTTTTATAGTGGTTTAGCTACGATCTACGACCCAGCACAACCAATTTGCAATGTTTTTAAGTGGTTGAGCTACGATCTACGACCCAGCTCAACCAATTCAAAATGTTTTTAAAGTGGTTGAGCTACGATCTACGACCCAGGTCAGCCAATGCAGAATGTTTTTCTAGTGGTTGAGCTACGATCTACAACCCAGCTCAACCAATTCAAAATGTTTTTAAAGTGGCTGAGCTACGATCTACGACCCAGCACAACCAATTCGCAATGTTTTTAAAATGGTTGAGCTACGATCTACGACCCAGCACAACCAATTCGCAATCTTTTTAAAATGGTTGAGCTACGATCTACGACCCAGCACAACCAATTCTGAATGTTTTTAAGTGGTTGAGCTACGATCTACGACCCAGCACAACCAATTAGCAATGTTTTTAAAATGGTTGAGCTACGATTTACGACCCAGCACAACCAATTCGCAATCTTTTTAAAATGGTTGAGCTACGATCTACGACCCAGCACAACCAATTCTGAATGTTTTTAAGTGGTTGAGCTACGATGTACGACCCAGCACAACCAATTCGCAATGTTTTTAAAATGGTTGAGCTACGATGTACGACCCAGCACAACCAATTCGCAATGTTTTTAAAATGGTTGAGCTACGATCTACGACCCAGCACAACCAATTCTGAATGTTTTTAAGTGGTTGAGCTACGATCTACGACCCAGCACAACCAATGCGCAATGTTTTTAAAATGGTTGAGCTACGATCTACGACCCAGCTCAACCAATTCTCAATGTTTTTGTAGTGGTTGAGCTACGATCTACGACCCAGCACAACCAATTCGCAATGTTTTTAAGTGGTTGAGCTACGATCTACGACCCAGCTCAACCAATTCTCAATGTTTTTGTAGTGGTTGAGCTACGATCTACGACCTAGCACAACCAATTCGCAATGTTTTTAAGTGGTTGAGCTACGATCTACGACCCAGCTCAACCAATTCTGAATGTTTTTGTAGTGGTTGAGCTATGATCTACGACCCAGCACAACCAATTCGCAATGTTTTTAAAATGGTTGAGCTACGATCTACGACCCAGCTCAACCAATTCTGAATGTTTTTGTAGTGGTTGAGCTACGATCTACGACCCAGCACAACCAATTCTCAATGTTTTTGTAGTGGTTGAGCTACGATCTACGAACCAGCACAACCAATTCGCAATGTTTTTATAGTGGTTGAGCTACGATCTACGACCCAGCACAACCAATTCGCAATGTTTTTAAGTGGTTGAGCTACGATCTACGACCCAGCTCAACCAATTCAAAATGTTTTTAAAGTGGTTGAGCTACGATCTACGACCCAGGTCAGCCAATGCAGAATGTTTTTCTAGTGGTTGAGCTACGATCTACAACCCAGCTCAACCAATTCAAAATGTTTTTAAAGTGGCTGAGCTACGATCTACGACCCAGCACAACCAATTCGCAATGTTTTTAAAATGGTTGAGCTACGATCTACGACCCAGCACAACCAATTCGCAATCTTTTTAAAATGGTTGAGCTACGATCTACGACCCAGCACAACCAATTCTGAATGTTTTTAAGTGGTTGAGCTACGATCTACGACCCAGCACAACCAATTCGCAATGTTTTTAAAATGGTTGAGCTACGATCTACGACCCAGCACAACCAATTCGCAATCTTTTTAAAATGGTTGAGCTACGATCTACGACCCAGCACAACCAATTCTGAATGTTTTTAAGTGGTTGAGCTACGATGTACGACCCAGCACAACCAATTCGCAATGTTTTTAAAATGGTTGAGCTACGATGTACGACCCAGCACAACCAATTCGCAATGTTTTTAAAATGGTTGAGCTACGATCTACGACCCAGCACAACCAATTCTGAATGTTTTTAAGTGGTTGAGCTACGATCTACGACCCAGCACAACCAATGCGCAATGTTTTTAAAATGGTTGAGCTACGATCTACGACCCAGCTCAACCAATTCTCAATGTTTTTGTAGTGGTTGAGCTACGATCTACGACCCAGCACAACCAATTCGCAATGTTTTTAAGTGGTTGAGCTACGATCTACGACCCAGCTCAACCAATTCTCAATGTTTTTGTAGTGGTTGAGCTACGATCTACGACCTAGCACAACCAATTCGCAATGTTTTTAAGTGGTTGAGCTACGATCTACGACCCAGCTCAACCAATTCTGAATGTTTTTGTAGTGGTTGAGCTATGATCTACGACCCAGCACAACCAATTCGCAATGTTTTTAAAATGGTTGAGCTACGATCTACGACCCAGCTCAACCAATTCTGAATGTTTTTGTAGTGATTGAGCTACGATCTACGACCCAGCACAACCAATTCTCAATGTTTTTAAAATGGTTGAGCTACGATCTACGACCCAGCACAACCAATTCTCAATGTTTTTGTAGTGGTTGAGCTACGATCTACGACCCAACACAACCAATTCGCAATGTTTTTAAGTGGTTGAGCTACGATCTACGACCCAGCTCAACCAATTCTGAATGTTTTTGTAGTGGTTGAGCTATGATCTACGACCCAGCACAACCAATTCGCAATGTTTTTAAAATGGTTGAGCTACGATCTACGACCCAGCTCAACCAATTCTGAATGTTTTTGTAGTGGTTGAGCTACGATCTACGACCCAGCACAACCAATTCTCAATGTTTTTGTAGTGGTTGAGCTACGATCTACGAACCAGCACAACCAATTCGCAATGTTTTTATAGTGGTTTAGCTACGATCTACGACCCAGCACAACCAATTTGCAATGTTTTTAAAATGGTTGAGCTACGATCTACGACCCAGCACAACCAATTAGCAATGTTTTTAAAATGGTTGAGCTACGATCTACGACCCAGCACAACCAATTACATTTTTGGTTGAGGTACGATCTACGATCTACGCGCTAACTTCACACACCTCTATTAAATTTGTTTAAGCCGTTTTGATTGGTTACACAATCAACTAGGCGTCATCACAAAAAGGGTAAATTGAACTTTTAGCTACAAATGACAACCAACTCATACCATTCCAATAGATCAATTTCCACAAAACATCACAAGAATGTTCCTTTGGTGGTCCTCTTTCAAAATTGTTCAAAGATTTAAATTCCATTGAGAACTTTGGTTGCTGCGGCATCAGAAAGTGAGAAAAATACCCAAATTTTAAAATCCTTTTCCTCCATAATCTACTTGTGCGATTGCAAGATAATTTGGTAGAAATGTTTCTTAAGTGACCCTTTAAATAAACTGTTGAAGCCATATTGATTTCGTTGAAAAACAGGGCAGCAAGGCGGCATCAGGAAAGGTGCAAAATGACAAAAACTTTATAATTCCATTCTTATTAAAGTTCTTGTAAGATTTCAAGATATAAATGGCCTTTACTGATAAGCTGTTTCTTGAGAAGTGTCCACTCCTTGCAGTTTCATTTGCACTCCTTGATCAAATTTTCTCAGATATTTGCTACTAATTTACTATCAATTAGGTGATCGATTTAGGGCCATCTTGGCCCTCTTGTTAAATGAGTGTTCTTGTGTTACATTTAGTAAGTATGTACAACGATTATATGAGGATTTTTCTTTTTGTGTTGTACTAGTCTTAAATGAAACACTTTTAGGATCGGGAAAAGATGTTGTCTATATATCAGTTTATATTCCACCTAATAATTCTCCGTTTTATGCGGATAATGATTATAAAGGAGTTGACTGTCTTGAAAATTTAGTAATATCTAATAATTTAAATAATTATGATATATTAATAGCAGGTGATTTAAATGCCCGTACAGGTACTAAAAATGATTTTACTGATAATATATCAAATGTTCCAGAGCTTCAGGAATACTATGATGTTATGAATGGTGATGTAGGTTTACCACGATCATCATACGACAAAGTAACAAACAGTTTCGGGCATCAGTTATTACTTTTTTGCAAAACATACGCTTTGTATATCATTAATGGACGTTTTGGTAGTGATGCCGGAAAGGGTGAATTTACATTTATGAACCAAAATGGTAATAGTGTCATTGATTATTTTATAACTTCAAAAGATGTACTTTATTATATTCATAGTTTTGAAGTTCTGTCTACTTTTGAGAGGTTACATTTTCCTCTGTTTTTATCTATACAACGTAAGCATTTACATAAAGATAGTGTTAATTCTGAACATGAACCTATGTCAAGTTATTATATGAATGAAAGCAATAAAGATGCTTATTGACAGCTACTTTTCGATACAATATCAGATGGCGGTTTTAATGTTTTAAATGCAATGTTTGATAACTTTGTGTCACCTATCGACGACATGGTGTCAGAGTTTGAAAATGTACTTACAAGTTGCTCTGAACAATTCAAAATGTTTAAGTCCGCTAAAAGAAATCTTACAAGAAAATTGTGGTTTGATCAAAATTGTAAACATGCTAAAAAGCAAAGCTAAAACATGCATTAAAAACCTTTAGAAGAAGTCGGATAGATAGTGATCTTGATGAATATTTGAGACTAAAACTGGTTTATAAAAAACTATGCAAGAAAAAACGTATATTATTTGAAAAGTCACAAGTAATCAAATTGGAATCATCTATTAATTCCCCCAAAAGGTTTTGGCAGGAAATAAATAAACTATGTGGAAAACCACAAAGCACTCCGAATATATCAGCAGAGTCTTGGTATGCGCATTTTAGAAATGTTTTCTCTGCAGAAAATGGAGCTAATGATGATTCGAATACATTGCCAAACCACGGTTTGCAAACAGATTCAAACAACTTTACAGAAACAGATGACTACATACTTAAAGGCGTATGCTACAGTTTTTTCACCAAAAAATTCCCAATCATAGAATTTCTTTATTCTTTGTATTTTATTAGTACATACAGGGTCTTTCAAATAGTACTATTTGAAAGACCCTGGTACATACAATAACTGGTTGAAATAAGAAAAAATATATATTAATAATCGATCTAAAAAAAAATATTGGCCTTTCAGTGACCAATGCGTAACTTTATATATAGAATGTTAATCAATATGAAAAGGGAATTTTTGAGAAAAATATGAAAAAGAATACATTAAGCTGTTTTTCAATGTCGAAATGGTGTCACATTTTACCCCCGAAAAAGTTAAAATCATAGAAAATGTATTTTCTACATAATAGAATTTTCTGTAATTATACATTAACACTAAACATCGTTCACTTTAATAAAAAATGCAAAAAAAATATAGGTCACCGTACTCCTTTTAGAGCAAAGGGACTTTTTCCTTGCGTTTTCTTAGAAATACAGCAGTTTTGCTTAAAAAACAGGCCGTGCTTCAAGGAAAAGGACGATTTACCAGAAAAGGAGTACGGTGACCTATCTTTTTTTTTTGCATTTTTTATTAAATTGAACCATGTTCAGTGTTTATGGATAATTACAGAAAATTCTATTATGTAGAAAGGAAAATTTCTTGAAAAATTGTATGATTTTAGCTTTTTCAGGGGTAAAATGTGACACCATTTCGACCTTGAAAAACAGCTTAATATATTTTTTTCATATATTTCTCACAAATTCTCTTTTCATATTGATTTAAATTCTATATATAAAGTTATATATGAACTTATCTATGATTTGTAGTTTTCATTTATTTTTGTTTGTGTGCTTTAGGTTTTCGGCCAAAATGCCTATATTTGTGCCTTTGATGAAATTGGTCATGTCATTGACAGACGAATATTTTTTAACATATTATTTTTAGCTCCACTGGCTGAAAGCCATTCGAGCTTATGTCATGGCGAATTGTCCGTCGTGCGTCCGTGCGTGTGTGCGTGCGTTAACTTTTTCCTTTAAACGACTTCTTCTCCCTAACCACTTGGCCAATTTGGTTGAAACTTCATGGGAAGCATCCTCTCAATGTCCTCTACTAAATTCCTTCAATTTGTTTTGATCCATTCGAAATTCTGGTTTCCATGGCAACCGAAAGAAAAAAATAGTGAGAACTTAAAAAATCTTCTTCTCCAAAAGTGTCAGGCCGATTTTCAAATAATTTTGTAGAAATGTTCCTTGGGTGACTCTTTATTAGATTCCTTCAAGAAATGTTGATGATTGGTTGAAAATCATGGCCGCCAGGGGGGCGGGGCTATTTTGCCTTATATTGCAATAGTGAAAACTTAAAAAATCTTCTTCTCCAAAAGTGTTCAGCAGATTTTTATTTTTTTTTGTAGAAATGTTCCATGGGTGACCCTCTATCAGATTCCTTCAAGCCATGTTGATTGGTAAAAAAACATGGCCATCACAGGGCGGGGCTATTTTGCCTATATGGCTAAAGAGAAAACTTAAAAAATCTTCTCCTCCAAAAGTGTCAGGCCGATTTTCAAATAATTCTGTAGAAATGTTCCTTGGGTGACCTTTTATTAGATTCCTTCAAGAAATGTTGATTGGTTGAAAAACATGGCCGCCAGGGGGCGGGGCTATTTTACCTTATATAGCTATAGTGAAAACTTAAAAAATCTTCTTCTCCGAAAGTGTTCAGCCGATTTTCAAATAATTTTGTAGAAATGTTCATTGGGTGACCCTCTATCAGATTCCTTCAAGCCATGTTGATTGGTCGAAAAACATGGCAGCTAGAGGGCGGGGCTATTTTGCCTTATATGACCATAGTGAAAACTTAAAAAATCTTCTCCTCCGAAAGTGTTTGGCTGATATTCAAATAATTTTGTAGAAATGTTTCTAGGCTTACCCTCTATCAGATTCCTTCAAGCCATGTTGATTGGTTGAAAAATATGGCTGCCAGGGGGTGGGGCTATTTTGCCTTATATGGCTATAGTGAAAACTTAAAATATCCTCTCCTCCGAAAGTGTCAGGCCGATTTTCAAATAATTTTGCAGAAACATTCCTTTAAGCCATGGTGGTTGGTAAAAAAAAAATAGCCACCAGGGGGCAGGGCTGTTTGGAGATTTTATTTTTGCCTTATGGCCGTGGAGCGATACTGGCCCTCTTGGGCCTCTTGTTTTCTTATTTCAACTAGTTATTGTATGTACTAACAAACTACAAAGAAAAAAGAATTTCTATGAACAAGAAATATCAGATGCAATACATAAATTAAATGTTAGTAAATCATCAAGTGGTGAACTTTTGCCACATCATTTAGTTTATGGCGCAGACATATTGTTGCCTTATTTGCACAAACTGTTCAATCATCTCTTCCTTAACAGTGAATTTCCGTCTAAGTGGGCAGAATTTATTATTATACCTATACATAAAAAAGGAAATACGAATAACCCTAATATCTAAAGAGGCATTGCTTTGTTAGATACCTTAAGTAAAATATACATTACTATTTTGACCCCAGAGAGTTACATTTTATGTTGATATTTATAACAAGATGTGTGAGTCTCAATCTGGATTCCGGGCAGGATATTCCACTATAGACAATGCATTCGTTTAATACTCGGTTAAGCAAATATCTCAATACTAAAGGTAAAACTGTCTATGTAGCTTTTATTGACTTTCAAAAGGCGTTTGATTCTGTTGATCGTCAAATACTGTTTGAAATTTTACATTCACGCGGTGTAAGAGGTCATTTCTTCAATGCTATTATTTCCATTTAATCATCTGTGAAGGCCCGTGTTAGATCATCCGTGCATTGTTATACATATACCTTGTCTTGCCCGATTGGACTTCGACATGGATGTAGTTTAAGCCCTGTTTTATTTTCTTTGTTTATAAATGAACTTTACTCGTTACTTCATGATAGCAATATACGGGGAATTCAGCTGTTCCCAGACCTGATGAAAAATGTTATGTTAATGTTTGCAGATGACATAGCACTTATTGCCGACACAATAATTGGTTTGCAAAAACAGCTAAACATTTTACAGGATTTTTGTAGCAATAATAAAATGACTGTCAATATAGATAAATCCAAAATACTTGTGTTTAAAAGGGGAGGAAATCTTGCTTCTAGAGAAAAATGGAAATTTAATGGTTCTCAAATTGAAACTGTAAATGGATTTACCTATGTCGGCATCTATTTTACAAACAGGTTGTCATTCTCTAAAATGGAGCAGTTGCAGCTAAGGCTAAGAAAGCTCTTTTACATATTCTAAATTCACTTAGTAATCTAGGTTGTCTCTCATGCAAAACATTCTACAAAGTATTTGATGCCAAAGTTTCCTCTGTCTTACTGTATGGTACCGACATTTGGGGTTTAGAGACATTTAGCAGTATTGAGAGTATTCAAATTCTTGCGTGTAAACGCTTTTTTAATGTGTCACAAAAAGCATGTAATGATGCTATTTTAGGAGATCTAGTTAGACTTCCAATGCATATATATTCTTCAAAACGCTATATAAAATACTGGATACGTCTTCTCAGTATGCCAAGGCATAGATATATTCGGCTATGTTATGAAATGTTAATGCATTACGACAATATTGGACACATAAATTGGGTAACAAATATTAGGACAAGTTTGAATTCTAACGGTTTGGGTTATGTATGGGCCAGTCAGTCAGTTGATAATACTAAGATCTTTTTACAATTGTATACGCAACGACTGACTGATCAGTACAGACAGACCTGGGTAGCGAAGTGTAATGTCAATAGGACATTATTTCATTATCACCAATTTAAAAGGGAATTTTCATTAGAAGCATATGTCTTAAACATAGATATAAAGAAATTTCGCTCTTCTCTAGCTTCCTTTCGCAGTAGTTGTCATTGTTTAATGATAGAGGAAGAAAGATACAGAGATATACCAAACGAATTCCGTACATGTTTATATTGTGAAACTGCTATTGAGGATGAATACCATTTTATTATGATATGCCCATTGTATTATGATTTGCGATGTAGATATTTTCCACATAATGTTTTCGAAAAACCTAGTATTCATAAATTCTACAATCTAATGTCTTCGCAAAATGTTATTTTGGTAAGAAATTTAGCTATGTTTATCTATAATGCTTTTAAAATAAGAAGAACATATCTTGATTCTTTTGAATAATAGTTGTGTTACAATGTTGCAATGTATAGTTGGTTCTCCTTGAAGGACAAGTAACTCAAGCTGCTATAAAACGGGTCTATGTGTTCTCTTTAGAAAGGTGATGATATATCTCATACAAAGTCTATTTTTTCAGTTAAGCATTTCTAGTCAATCTAAAAGTCGTATTATTGTTCTAACATTAGCCGTAGCCTTTAACTCTTAGAATTATATCATGTTATGGATATCCGAGTTTTTGTATTATTTGTCTGTATTACTATGATGTAAATACTGTTCTCACTTCTAATGCTATGTAATTATGCTGTATCATGTGTATGGGCCGGTGGCCTAAAATATCACATTAAATAAAACTGTAAACTGTGAGTCGTTATTCGGCAATTCAGCTGCAAAGCTAGCATTTTTCTTTTTACGCCAAGCTCTTTTCTACGTCCCCTTCTTGCTTGTCGTTTTTTGGATTCCATCTTTGTTTTCTCGTCCGAATTACTAGTCTTAATTTCTAGGGACCGCCGCTTTGCACTTTCATATTTCTGTTCCGCTCTTTTTAGCTCACCTGAGCTTTGCTCAAGGTGAGTTATTGTGATCGCCTTTTGTCCGTCGTCCGTCGTCCATCGTGCGTCAACTTCTTCTCCTCAGTAACCGGTGGGTCAATTGGGATGAAACTTCACAGAAAGCATCCTCTCAATGACCTCACCAGATTTCCTTCAAATTTTTGGGATCCATGCAGAATTCTGGTTTCCATGGCAATGAAATGAAAAAAACATCAAAATTCTTCTTCTCCCAAACTGGTTGGCAGATTTTCAAATAATTTTGTAGAAATGTTCCTTGGATGACCATCTGTCAGATTCCTTCAAGCCATGTTGATTGGTCGAAAAACATGGCCGCCAGGGGGGCGGGGCTATTTTGCCTTATATGGCTATAGTGAAAACTCAAAAAATCTTCTTCTCCAAAAGTGTCAGGCCGATTTTAAAATAATTTTGTAGAAATGTTCCTTGGATGACCCTCTATCAGATTCCTTCAAGCCTAGTTGATTGGTGAGAAAACATGGCCACCAGGAGGGCGGGGCTATTTTGCCTTATATGGCTATAGTGAAAACTTAAAAAATCTTCTTCTCCGAAAGTGTCAGGCCGATTTTCAAATAATTTTGTAGAAATGTTCCTTGGATGACCCTCTATCAGATTCCTTCAGGCCAAGTTGATTGGTCGAAAAACATGGCCGCCAGGGGGGCGGGGCTATTTTGCCTTATATGGCTATAGTGAAAACTTAAAAAATCTTCTTCTCCGAAAGTGTCAGGCCGATTTTCAAATAATTTTGTAGAAATGTTCCTTGGATGACCCTCTGTCAGATTCCTTCAAGCCATGTTGATTGGTCGAAAAACATGGCCGCCAGGGGGGTGGGTCTATTTTGCCTTATATGGCTATAGTGAAAACTTAAAAAATCTTCCTCTCCAAAAGTGTGAGGCCGATTTTCAAATAATTTTGTAGAACTGTTCCTTGGATGACCCTCTATCAGATTCCTTCAAGCCAAGTTGATTGGTCGAAAAACATGGCCGCCAGGGGGGCGGGGCTATTTTGCCTTATATGGCTATAGTGAAAACTTAAAAAATCTTCTTCTCCGAAAGTGTCAGCCTGATTTTCAAATAACTTTGTAGAAATGTTACTTAAGTGACCCACTTTCAGATTCCTTCAAGCCATGTTGATTGTTCAAAAAACATGGCCACCAGGGGGGACGGGGCTATTTTGCCTTATATGGCTATAGTGAAAACTTAAAAAATCTTCTTTTCCGAAAGTGTAAGGTTGATTCTCAAATAATTTTGTAGAAATGTTCCTAGGGTGACCCTCTATCATATTCCTTCAAGCCAAGTTGATTGGTCGTAAACTATGGCCGCCAGGGGCGGGGCTTATATAGCTAAAGTGAAAAACAAAAATCAGGTGAGCGATTCCAGGGCCATCATGGCACTCTTGTTTGTATCTTAATTTCTGCATACAACTCAGTACGCTCAGAATAACTCAATATTTTGATCTCTGTATCTGAAAAGAAAAATAGCTTTATTAGACATGCATCTAAAAGAATCGAAACCAAATTACTAAAAACATTACGCTTGTAATTTTAAACATAACATTAAAGGAAAAAATACATTTCGTTTCAGGAAAAAACCTGCCGTCATTTTTTATATCACAAAGGAATATATAATATATATGCACGTAGATACGAAACGCTTGAGACTTTTTAATGTTCACGCGTAACGCGCACCTCCCGACGTCGCCAAAAATTCACGTTGAAAGCTGCTATACCGGACATTGATAAAAACGGATTAGACAACATAATCACATGATTATAGAAACGGTTTTTAGCTCCACTGGCTGAAAGCCAGTCGAGCTTATGTCATGGCGAATTGTGCGTCCGTGCGTGCGTGCGTGCGTGCGTTAACTTTTTCCTTTAAACGACTTCTTCTCCCTAACCACTTGGCCAATTTGGTTGAAACTTCATGGGAAGCATCCTCTCAATGTCCTCTACTAAATTCCTTCAATTTTTGTTGATCCATTCAAAATTCTGGTTTCCATGGCAACCGAAAAAAAAAAATAGTGAGAACTTAAAAAATCTTCTTCTCCGAAAGTGTCAGGCCGATTTTCAAATAATTTTGTAGAAATGTTCCTTGGGTGACCCTTTATTAGATTCCTTCAAGAAATTTTGATTGGGCGAAAAACATGGCCGCCAGGGGGCGGGGCTTTTTTGCCTTATATAGCTATAGTGAAAACTTAAATAATCTTCTTCTCAAAAAGTGTTCAGCAGATTTTCAAATAATTATGTAGAAATGTTCCGTGGGTGACCCTCTATCAGATTCCTTCAAGCCATGTTGATTGGTAAAAAAACATGGCCGTCACAGGGCGGGGCTATTTTGCCTATATGGCTAAAGAGCAAACTTAAAAAATCTTCTCCTCCAAAAGTGTCAGGCCGATTTTCAAATAATTTTGTAGAAATGTTCCTTGTGTGAACCTTAATTAGATTCCTTCAAGAAATGTTGATTGGGCGAAAAACATGGCCGCCAGGGGGCGGGGCTTTTTTAGCTCACCTGAGCTTTGCTCAAGGTGAGTTATTGTGATCGCCTTTTGTCCGGCGTGCGTCGTCCGTCGTGCGTCGTCCGTCAACTTCTTCTCCTCAGTAACCAGTGGGTCAATTTGGATGAAACTTCACAGAAAGCATCCTCTCAATGACCTCACCAGAATTCCTTCAAATTTTTGGGATCCATGCAAAATTCTGGTTTCCATGGCAACGAAACCGAAAAAACTTCAAAATTCTTCTTCTCCCAAATTGGTTTACAGATTTTCAAATAATTTTGTAGAAATGTTTCTTGGATGACCCTCTATCAGATTCCTTCAAGCCGTGTTGATTGGTCGAAAAACATGGCCGCCAGGGGGGGCGGGGCTATTTTGCCTTATATGGCTATAGTGAAAACTTAAAAAATCTTCTTCTCCGAAAGTGTAAGGCCGATTTTCAAATAATTTTGTAGAAATGTTCCTTGGGTGACCCTCTATCAGATTCCTTCAAGCCATGTTGATTGGTCGAAAAACATGGCCGCCAGGGGGGGGGGGGGGGCGGGGCTATTTTGCCTTATATGGCTATAGTGCAAACTTAAAAAATCTTCTCCTCCAAAAGTGTCAGGCTGATTTTCAAATAATTTTGTAGAAATGTTCTTTGGGTGATCCTCTATCAGATTCCTTCAAGCCATGTTGATTGGTCAAAAAACATGGCCGCCAGGGGGCGGGGCTATTTTGCCTTTTATGGCTATAATGAAAACTTAAAAAATCTTCTCCTCCATAAGTGTCAGGCCGATTTTCAAATAATTTTGTAGAAATGTTCCTTGGGTGACCCTTTATCAGATTCCTACAAGCAATGTTGATTGGTCAAAAAACATGGCCGCCAGGGGGCGGGGGCTATTTTGCCTTATATGGCCAAAGTGAAAACTTAAAAAATCTTCAACATCTTCTCCTCAGTAACCAGTGGGTCAATTGGGATGAAACTTCACAGAAAGCATCCTCTTAATGACCTCACCAGACTTCCTTCAAATTTTAGGGATCCATGCAGAATTCTGGTTTCCATGGCAACGAAACGAAAAAAACTTCAAAATTCTTCTTCTCCCAAACTGGTTGGCAGATTTTCAAATAGTTTTGTAGAAATGTTCCTTGGATGACCCTCTACCAGATTCCTTCAAGCCATGTTGATTGGTCAAAAAACATGGCCGCCAGTAGGCAGGGCTATATTGCATTATATGGATATAGTGAAAACTTAAATAATCTTCTTCTCAAAAAGTATCTGGCCGATTTTCAAATAATTTTGTAGAAATGTTCCTAGGGTGACCCTCTATCAGATTCCTTCGAGCCAAGTTGATTGGTCGGAAACTGGCTGCCAGGGGGCATGGCTTATATAGCTAAAGTGAAAAAAAAATAAAAATCAGGTGAGCGATTCAAGGGCCATCATGGCCCTCTTGTTGCGTTATATAGCTATAGTGAAAACTTAAAACATCTTCTTCTCCGAAAGTGTTCAGCCGATTTTCAAATAATTTTGTAGAAATGTTCATTGGGTGACCCTCTATCAGATTCCTTCAAGCCATGTAGATTGGTCGAAAAACATGGCCGCCAGAGGGCGGGGCTATTTTGACTTATATGACCATAGTGAAAACTTAAAAAATCTTCTCCTCCGAAAGTGTCAGGCATATTTTCAAATAATTTTGCAGAAACATTCCTTTGGTGACACTCTACAAGATTCCTTTAAGCCATGGTGGTTGGTAAAAAAAATAGCCACCACGGGGCAGGGCTGTTTGGAGATTTTATTTTTGCCTTATGGCCGTGGAGCGATACTGGCCCTCTTGGGCCTCTTGTTTTTTCACACATTGATTAGAATACTTTTTACTTTTTCAAGAAGAAATCCAACAGGCTATCGTTGAAGTAAATTCTTCAAGATATTCAATTATTTAAGGAGAAAAGGTGTTTGTTTCAAGTAAATTTCCCGTTCTTTTCAAGGACACCGGACATTTATTTCATATACTATCTCATAAGTAACTATTTTGTAATAATATTTACCTCTAAACCATATCACATTTACATATTTGTTTTCATCATGTATTTTTGATATTTGCATTTAATTGTAAAACAGAACATCTAAAAAGACAAAATAAAATCGGGCGGACATTGCTTATATTGAATACAAACTATGATTTACCTTTTTTCATATAACGGCATTCTACATATTTTTAAATTTCAACATGTATTTGACTTGTTCAGCATTACATAGTGGATGCTTTTTTCCCTTTTTGCTCTAATAGTAGTTTTTAGCTCTACTGGCCAAAGGCCAGAAGGGCTTATGTCGTGGCGATTTGTCCGTCGTCCGTGCGTCCGTCCGTCCGTAAACAATTTCTTGTTAACACGATACAGTCTTCACTTTTGATTGTATCTCAAGCCAGATCCGCCCATGCATGACTGGATTATGGCCCTTGAAATGGTCCAAATTGCTATAAAAGAGCTTGTTAACACGATACAGTCTTCCTTTCGTAAACCAGCCAGATCCGCCCATGCAAGACTTGATTATGGCCCTTGAAATTGTTCAAATTGCTATAATTGAGCATGTGAACACAATAGAGGCTCTATTTACTATCTGATCTTCACCAAACTTAGATAGTAGTTAAATATTGATGAGAGCTTGGTTCCTTTTGAAAACCAGCCAGATCCGGCAAGACTGGATTATGGCCCATGAAATTGTAAAAATCGCTATAATACAGCTTGTGAACACAAAAGAGCCTCCATTTATTATCCGATCTTAACCATACATACATGCTCTGGATTGAAAATGAGCAAAGAACCATACCAGTAGAGCATAGGCCATCATGGGCCTCTTGTTTATTGTATCTCAACCAAACTTATACAGTAGTTAGATATCCATGAAAGCTTGATTCCTTTCGAAAACAAACCAGATCCGCCCCATGCATGACTGAATTATGGCCATTGAAATTGTCAAAATTGCTATAATAGGGCTTGTCAACATGATACAGTCCTTATTTTTGATTGTATCTCAATCAAACTTATACAGTAGTTAGATATCTATGAGAGTTTGGTTCATTTCTAAAAGACGGCCAGATCTACCCATGCATGGCTGGATTATGGCCCTTGAAATTGTCAAAATTGCTATAATACAGCTTGTGAACACAATAGAGCTTCCATTTACTATCTGATCTTCACCAAACTTAGATGGTATTTGAATATTGATGACATATTGGTTCCTTTTGAAACAAGCCAGATCAATGCCAGTAGAGCATAGGCCCTCATGGGCCTCTTGTTATATATATTCTATCAAAGCCACGCACTTAACGTATAGACTAAAATGACGTCCCGGACATCACTTAAAATATTATTTCCCCGGAGAGAAAATTTAGTACGTTTTATCAAAATTATTTGTAAATCTAACATCGTTTAAAAAAAAGAACATATAATATAAATATAATATAAAATACAGACGACAACTTTTCAAAACACCAGTCAAATTGTTCCTCCGGGACATGGAATAAAATGACGCTTGGTTATGATTTTCATTATTTTTCATATTCGCTTATAAAAAAGTTGTGGGATTTGAGTAATCAGCATAACAGAAAATTTTATGTGGATTAATTTGCTTTTTAGCATAATCTTTTATTTAAATCTAGTGAACACTTATTGAGTTTTTAAGACACACCAGTGAGCGTGTTTTCAAAGCAGCGTCATTAACGTGCGATTGGTCATTGCATATGAGTAAGGGTTCACTCCTTGCCACTTGTAGACGCATCTTGACACTTCTGCAGCAGACGGTGTTTGAAAACATTTTAATATAGGCAACTGTTTGCCACAATGCTTTCAACTTAATTCGATAAATATACTGACATCTGTCAGGGACGTAGCTTTGCAATAATCAATGTGTAGGCCGTCTCGTGAGAAAATCAACATCGTCAGGGACGTAGATAATCTTATCTACGTCCCTGACATCATGGACTCTGCGTAAAGTATCGACCCGGATCAGCCTAAGCATGCCACACAGGCCTACCCGGATAGACACTTTTCGCCTCCTGTGGGTTTTCTGTTTCAGAAATCACTACTCTTTACATGTATCCCCCTAAGACGGAATGTGTCAACCGGACCAGCGCAGGCTGATCTGGTCGATTTACGCAGATGTCTATCGCCACAGCTGCATTTTGGGGGCAAATTGAGAAAAAGAGTGTAGGCTACGCCCCTGTTTGTAGAGATTTTCTATATTTGTGAGTGGACATTTTCAAGGTCGACTTCTGCAGATGTGTTGTATGCGAGCAAGGGTTAAACATCTCCCGAATCGATTGATCGATGAATAAAACGGTTTTATAAGTTTCAATGGGTATGTTGACTCACCCTCAGATTGTATCCTTCCCGGATAACTGGCTACCTTTTATGAAATATTTGCTGCTCACGGTTGATGTCCCCTTTCCTTCATATCTTTTTTTTTCGCCAATTTAAACTTGTGTACCACTGTACATTTTTATGTCTATGTACTTTTTATACGACCGTTTCTTAACAGCGGTACGTATTATGGTATGGTCATGTCCCTCACTCCGTCCGTTCGGGTTTTCCGCATTTTGTATAAGGCTTTGTAGTGATGTGTCACAGATCAAGTTCATATTTCGTCAATTTTTGAGTGAGTTATGCCCCTTTTTAGACTTAGAATATTTGTCAATTTCTGCATTTTTCATAGTTTCCCATTATTCTTTAACAACTTATTCCTGAACAACTTTATTAACTTTTTACAAACAAACAATATATCAAAACAAACAGGAAACTTACAAAGAAGTTCCTGACGGGCGTATTATGTTTGCGGTACTCTTGTTTGTCATTGTTGGCGACGCGGCGTCAATATGGGATAGGTTTTAATTGTGTACAACGGGGGTGACTTAATCGAAAAGGGAGCAACCCATATTATTATTGTTAAGAAAAACACTGTTGTATGTTTGAAAAGAACAACCTTTATGAATCAATTAACTGATTTAAGGAACAAGAAGATACAAAATGTCTCCTACCGTTATAACAAAACTTTAAACACAATTAATTTGTATTTAATAACTTGTTCCGAACTACCTAGGCTACGCTGTTTTTAATAGTTACAAGTTTACGGCCCTGACCCGATTCATCAAAGCGCAAAAAAGAAATTACTTCCTTGGCTACGTGTTTTTAATTGTTTGGTTAACGGCCCCAAAATGCGGGGAATGTTTTTGCCTATTTATAAAATTCTGTTGTATTTCTAAACTTAAAACGTTCCCCTATACAGTTTGTTTATTCAGACCATTGTATTCTTGCTATATGTTGATTATACATGTGATTTTTTTTTTTAAATTTCATAAATGCTCAATTTTGATCATAAATATCTTTAAACTTTGTAAAATTACTTCGTATTTTTTTTTTATATACTCCCGTTTTTATGTCATCGGGAATTGTCCGGCGTGCGCCCGTAAACGTTTTGCTTCAAACGACTTCTCCTCCCTAACCATTTGGCTAATTGGGATTGACTTCATAGGAAGCATCCTCCCAATGTCCTATCCGAAGATATTTCATTATTTTTGGATCCATGCAAAATCTTGTTTCCATGCCGAAAGAAAAAATAGTGAAAACTTAAAAAATCTTCTTCTCCTCCGGATGTGTCTGACCGATTTTTAGCTCCACTGGCTGAAAGCCAGTCGAGCTTATGTCATGGCGAATTGTCCGTCGTGCGTCCGTGCGTGCGTGCGTGCGTGCGTGCGTGCGTTAACTTTTTCCTTTAAACAACTTCTTCTCCCTAACCACTTGGCCAATTTGGTTGAAACTTCATGGGAAGCATCCTCTCAATGTCCTCTACTAAATTCCTTCAATTTTTTTTGATCCATTCAAAATTCTGGTTTCCATGGCAACCGAAAGAAAAAAAATAGTGAGAACTTAAAAAATCTTCTTCTCCGAAAGTGTCAGGCCGATTTTCAAATGATTTTGTAGAAATGTTCCTTGGGTGACCCTTTATTAGATTCCTTCAAGAAATTTTGATTGGGCGAAAAACATGGCCGCCAGGGGGCGGGGCTTTTTTGCCTTATATAGCTATAGTGAAAACTTAAATAATCTTCTTCTCAAAAAGTGTTCAGCAGATTTTCAAATAATTATGTAGAAATGTTCCGTGGGTGACCCTCTATCAGATTCCTTCAAGCCATGTTGATTGGTAAAAAAACATGGCCGTCACAGGGCGGGGCTATTTTGCCTATATGCCTAAAGAGCAAACTTAAAAAATCTTCTCCTCCAAAAGTGTCAGGCCGATTTTCAAATAATTTTGTAGAAATGTTCCTTGTGTGAACCTTAATTAGATTCCTTCAAGAAATGTTGATTGGGCGAAAAACATGGCCGCCAGGGGGCGGGGCTTTTTTGCGTTATATAGCTATAGTGAAAACTTAAAACATCTTCTTCTCCGAAAGTGTTCAGCCGATTTTCAAATAATTTTGTAGAAATGTTCATTGGGTGACCCTGTATCAGATTCCTTCAAGCCATGTTGATTGGTCGAAAAACATGGCCGCCAGAGGGCGGGGCTATTTTGACTTATATGACCATAGTGAAAACTTAAAAAATCTTCTCCTCCGAAAGTGTCAGGCATATTTTCAAATAATTTTGCAGAAACATTCCTTTGGTGACACTCTACAAGATTCCTTTAAGCCATGGTGGTTGGTAAAAAAAATAGCCACCACGGGGCAGGGCTGTTTGGAGATTTTATTTTTGCCTTATGGCCGTGGAGCGATACTGGCCCTCTTGGGCCTCTTGTTAAATAATTGTGTAGAAATTTTGCTTGTTTGACCTTCTATCAGATTCCTTCAAGCCATGTTGATTGGTCAAAAAACAGAGGGCGGGGCTATTATTTGGCTATAGTGAAAACTTAAAAAATCTTCTCCTCCGAAAGTGTTTGGCCAGTTTTCAAATAATTTTGTAGAAATGTTTCTTGGGAGACCCTCTATCAGATTCCTTCAAGCCATGTTCATTTGTAGAAAAAAATGGCCGCCAGAGGGCGGGGCTATTTTGCCTCATATGGCTTTAGTGAAAGCTTAACAAATCTTTTTCTCCGAAAGTGTAAGGCCGATTTTCAAACAATTTTGTAGAAATATTTCTAGTGTGACCCTCTATCAGATTCCTTCAGCCATGTTGATTGGTCGAAAACTATGGCCGTCAGGGGGCGGGGCTATAGTGAAAACTTCTCCGAAAGTGTTGGGCTGATTTTCAAATTATTTTGTAGAAATGTTCCTAGGGTAACCCTCTATCAGATTCCTTCAAGCCATGTTGATTGGTCGAACAACATGGCCACCAGGTGTCGGGGCTGTTTGGAGATTTAATTGTTGCCTAATGGCAGTGGAGTGAAACTGGCCCTCTTGGGCCTCTTGTTGTTATCATACTTCTGATAAACTGGAAGGAGAATAGACTTTCCCCTCTCCTTCCAAAGCTTGTGTCTCACTTATAACTAGAGGCATTACATGTTAATATTTAAGTAAGTATGCGGTTTTTTTTTATCTAATTGATGTACTTAAAGCAGATTTGAAACCGTTTATTGGTAACAAATTAAGAAACTGTAAACCAAATAGTTTCAGGACTAAACTTGTCATTTCGCGATTAAACTTCACATGCTGAATATCACATAGATCGCAGCATATACAACGTCTAATCCCTTCGTCAAAATTGACCCTTTCAGCTCTTGGTAACCTTTTATTATAGGCTATGGTAGCATGGTGAGCAATAAAGAACATCTTGACCTTCTTAGTTATAATAAAGGGACATTTGGTCTTCTTCTTAGAAATATTTACATCCTGTCTGTTTGTACACGTTATTAAAATGTACTGAACTACATCTGCATCCTTTAATTCATGCTTCAAAATAATGCGCGGCGTCTTTGATGCTTTGCATCAAAATTCGTCTTGTAATTGATTAGAACAATGACATATTTTGAACTTCATAAGGCTTTTAAAAGCCTGTTGGTTATGTATTCCGTGTATTATTCCATTCACCGGAGTACGAATGACATCGATCACCATGACCTTAGACAGAATCAAAGCACAGAAAGTACTAATTGGACGGTTGTGTTGGAATTCGTAGCATAAGGTCAGACAGGCAGCTGTATATGTATGATTCTAACACTATTGACAATTTCTCTTCTATACACAAAGAAGGATTTGAGCGTGATCTAAATGCAGTATATCACTCTAAATTTCCGGAACTATTTTCGGTTGTTGAAATTCCCTCCCGCGTATTTTTCATACAACGTTTCTTAGTGCGCATGCGTTACTACGTTGGGCTTGACATTTAATAAATGAAGTCACGAGCTATTGTTGTAAATGCCGTTTGGAAATTTGAATTGTAACGGTGACGTAATTGTTTTAAATGACGTCATTCACGTGCTTTACCAACATTTTTGACGCGCGTGCAGTGTAACAGCATACTGTTTACTGGTTGAAAACGTTGTGTTAGAATGAGACAGTAACACAATGCTCATGATGGGTTTAAGAACGATTGAAAAAGGTTTTAAAATGTATTGTTAGTTGAAAATTATAGTTGAATATTTCCAAAACAAATACAATGGGGAGTAAAGATATAAAAGCCTACACGTGATTTTATCGAGGAAAACAACGTCATGTCAAAACATAGTTTCCCCTTAATTTATATCCCTTTAATTAAGTTATAAAAAAAGTACTAGAATTGAAATAGATCTCATTTTGAGTGATATACCGGCTCTTATATCACGATGTGTCGTTCAGGTGTGTATAAATTAATCACTCCGTCCATTCGGCCTTCGTGATTAATTACTACATACCTGAACTCCAAATCGTGATAAGCGAGCCGGTATATCGCTCAAAAAAAGATATATTTCCTTAACATAACACATGTTTGTTAAATACGAATGCTTTCACTCACCAATGAGATAAGTCACTTTGTTAATCCAGTTTTATTTTGATCTGCCCATAGGCTTTTTAATTGGCTTTTACAGCAACATCAAGACCAGATTCCTTTATGGTATAAAGGAATCTGGTAAAGTGTATACCCATTGTCAAAGTTGCGATGCTCGTGTGCGGGGTGCGATTGAAAATCATACCAAGGAAAGTAGCCAGCTTGGTAATCTAAGTGTGTACAATCTGAAGGATGAAACCGAATGGATGGTCATTGAAGGAATAAAAAGACATAATTTACTTATTTGTCACCAAGAAACATTTGTGCCAAATTATTTCAAATCGGACCTTAACTTTGGACAAGAACATTTTGAAGTGTTCACTATTAGTCTATATATATACATTCAAGTGGACCGTGATGGTCCTAAATCGCTCACCTGATTTAATAGTAATTAAATAGTGTTCTATGTCTTTACTCTATACATACAAGTACAACAAGAAACGCCCCCCTTTGAACCAGTTTTGATGCCGCCTTGGAGCCATGTTTATCGGTCAATCAATATTACTTGTGTAGAGGGTCTTCCATCGAACAATTATACCAACTGATCCTGGATATTATTTACATGGTTCCCAAAAATGTCCAAGGATATTCTTCCTTATATGTAACTATGGAAACAAAATACTACTTGTAAATCCATAATATCAAAATAAACAATTACTATTGCAGAGAAATATGAGCATGTGAAACACAGTTCTGCAAATTAGACCAAACACATTTAATCTTGACGAAGATTCATCAATTATCATTTGGCTAAACCCTTTCCACAAACAACAAATCTACAGCTTATGAGTTTGCGTCCGGTTGAAACTGTTGCTAAACCTCTATAAAAAAGTTAAATGATTGAATAGAATTCAAACATTGTACCAAAAGGCGAAATTGGTCATGGTGAGCAGTTTATCCTATTGCAACAATGTTTTCAATACAGTCAGCTGCAGAAGCGTCAGAAAGCTTATGTACGTGGGAAAGGCTTAATTGAATTGTTGTTTGCCATTTTATTATATGAAAGCCACCGACAACAGTCCCACAAACATGCAAAAAAACGAGATCCCAACATGAATGTGTGAACATTTAAAATGATTTAAGGGACACAACTCAATGATGTTTTCTTTTTTAAATTATAATACATTGATGTCCCTTTGTTAATATTTTGGATTTATTAGGATGAACTTCGAATATTGGTAAAAAACAAGAATGCCTGACATCATTTGTCTTCCACAATCAACTCCACTATTTGCCCCTGGATGGGCTACTCAAATAGATGTATCCTTTTTTTAATAATCGTACCTATGTTGAATAAATATATCTCCTTCTGCGTCAACCGTTGATATTTTTTCGTCACTGGTCGTTAACTCACAGATATCGGCAATCAGGGGCGTAGCTCCCTTTAGGCACTGTAGGCACGTGCCTACACATTTTTTCTCAAAATGCCCCATAATGCAGCTGCGGCGATAGACATCTGCGTAATGTATCGACCAGATCAGCCTCCGCTGTCCGCGCAGACTGATCCGGCCGACACATTCCGTCTTAGGGGGATATATGTATAGAGTAGTGATTCCTGAAACAGAAAATCCACTGGAGGCGAAAAGTGTCTATCCGGGTAGGCCTGTGTGGCATGATTAGGCTGATCCGGGTCGATACTAACAGTCCATAATGTTGATTTTCTCACGAGACGGCCTACACATTGATTATTGCAAAGCTACGCCCCTGGCAATAGTAATGATATTCTCTCATTCGATCGACGATGGCTGAATGCTTATGACGAGAGCTATCGATTCAAGGGTCGTGGTTTCGAATCATGAGTCAGTTATTCAGTTTTGTCGATACTTGTTTTATTTGTGTTATTGGGGTTTAACGCCGCTTTCAACAATATTTCAGTTATATAACAGCGAGAGTTAACTTATTCATGACCCATAAGGTAAACAAACCGGTACTAGGCTAGGAATTGTGCCTTGCCAAAAGGCACTCCACCATGACGGCTGCAAATACCCCGCGCTCAACCATTATGTCACGGTGGATTCGGCTGCAAATACCCCGCGCTCAACCATTATGTCACGGTGGATTCCCTGGAGTATTTACACAAATCATTGTGACTAGTGGCATTCGTTTTCCACCAATATGCTTAAAGTCTATGTAGAAAGGTAGCCGTATGTCTGGGAGGAATGGCGTATGGATTGCTGGTAGGAGAATTCCAGACAATATATGCTAAATTAAAATGGCCGCCGTGATAACGAGGGCTTGGCGTGAAACAGTTGTAACTAAAATATATTTTTGTTTACCAAGGTTAATCACCTCGCCATATAGTCTTTATAAGCGTTAAATCATTTTTCTGAGTTCTGAGCAATGGCACCTAAATTTGCATTGTTTACAAAAGGGTCAAAATTGCCCCAAAACCAGGGATCTTAAAATAGGTTTTTAGTTACAGCCGTTTCACACCAAGCCCTCGATAAGGCCGATATAATTTTGAAAACGGCGTAAAATCCAATAATTATTATTAATTTAAAACCTGTAAGTCTTATATCAGGAATATGACTACTCACGCAGTGACGTAACTGAACAATTGTTGAAAACGGCAAAAACTGCATTACCTATAAGATTTATAAAAGTGTCGATTTCTTTGTGCACAAGACCGTTTCCGTTTTGTATCGTTACGATCGTCGAGTCCCGGTAGCTCAGTCGGTAACGACGCGGGCTGTCAAACCAGGGGTTGTGAGTTCGAATCCCGGCTCGGCCAACTTTCTTTCCGACGTTTGACAAAAGTCAATGCGACATGCGTCATTCGTCTTCCACCAATGTGCTAAGTCTATGTGGAAAAGCAGCCAGTTGCTTGGAAAGATTTTTGTGTGAAGTACTGGTGATGGAAAACCAGGAAACACATGAGTAGGTGAACTGGCCGCCGTGATATGACTGAGAAATTGTTAAAAACGGCGTCAAACCGCAATCAATCAATCAATCAATCGTTACGATTGTCCGCCTTTGGTGCGGGAGACAAGGGTTCGATCTTCGGTCGGGTCAAACCAAACACTTTAAAATGGTAGTAATGGCTTCCCTTATTGGTGAATAGTGTTGCGGGGATAGCATTGCCACTGATGCATCGGTGTCAGGATAAATGCTACCAACAGTACAGTAAACTATCTAGGATATGGCGGGACATAACTGAACAAGCGTTGAAAGCGTCGTTTAACGTCAGTCCGTCCATTAGTGCGTCATGTGAAGTTTATAAGCTCATTCAAACTGACCGCGCAATATCCTCAACATACGATTATTAAATTAACACAGCCGTTATGTAAAATATGTTTAGGATTGATTTATTCATGGGAGTTTCTAAATAGAACAATTGTATGCGTATAGATAACTATACGTTGTCATCAGTTAGCCTCCATAGCTCAGTGGTTAGAGCACTGGTCTTGTAAACCAGGGGTCGTGAGTTCGATCCTCACTGGAGGCTGTATATCATATTTTATTGCAGGCTATTTTGGCGTCTCCGATGTGACATTAGCACGTGTCAATGCTGAACCTTTCATGTCATGCCAAAAAGGCTAGCCCTGTCATCCTTACCCAGATGCATTTGCAGCAGACGACGTTTAAACACACGAAGAAACAATTAGAGTATGATCATGATGAGCAATTGCTCCTGCATTATGTAGTCATCTTTATTTGATGATTATACTTTTCTCCCAGTAACAATTGTGTGCCAATGTACATTTATGTATATATATATATACACATATATGTATTATTTGTTCTCATGTCATTCTAATTGATTATAACAATACAATATTTTGAACTTTGTCTGGACTTCAAACGCCTATTAGTTATGTAGTCCTTGACCTTAGCCAGAAAAAAAAAGTTACTGGTAACAATGGATAAAAGAGAGCTTTTGCATTAAGGAGAAACTTCGATTGATAATATTTTTTTCCCCGTTCTAGATCTTTAATAATCATGTGAATGCTAGATGATGTTTACTGGCATATATGCATGGAGATGACTGTTTAAGAACACGATATCGCACGACTTTAAGGATGCAATAAGTCGACATCTTCAAAATGGTTTGATTGAATTCAGCTTATTTAAAGACTACTTTTTGACATAGTTTCATGTCATAGTGCATGTATTTTTTAATCGTGCTTCATCTTTATTCAGGTTTATCAATAACTTTTCAAAAATATACAAGTTGTATCACGGCGTTACTCGAGTGCCAATCTATTGTATAAACGTTTAAACGAAACGATGGACACAACGAATTATTCGAGTATGTCGATCCACGATGACTGTCGAACAATCGGTCCGATTTCCGAATATTGACTAAAAATAAGAAGGCTTTTCCCTGTTAATTCCACAAAGTGTACCTTTTCCCATGAACTGGCTGCTCAAATAAATGTATCCAATTTTTTAAAAATAATTATACCTACGTTGAATAAATGTCTATCGAGGTTAGAGAGATATCTCTTTAACAAAAAAGAAGTTTGGCATTAATCTCTCCTTCTCTGACATCAGTTGATATATTGTTTGATCAGTGGACGTTAACCCTCATACATCGGCAATAGTACTCCCATTCGAGTGTCGTTAGCTCGATCGGTAATGACGAGAGCTATCGATTCAAGGGTCGTGGGTTAGAATCATTGCTCAGTGATTCATTTGTGTCGGTAATTGTTTTATTTGTGTTATTGGGGTTTGACGCCTCTTTCAACAATAGTTCAGTTGTATCATGGCGACATTTCACTTATTCATGATCCCTAAGGTAAACAAACCAGTACTTGGCTATGGAATGTGCTTTGACCAAGGGCACTCCACCACGACCGCCGCAACTAGGGATCGAACACCAGTCACTCGGTTCCAAATTTCCGAACATAACCAATCGGCCACACGGCGGATTCCCCCGATTATTTACAATAGTCACTGGGACTAGCGGCATTCGCCTTCCATCACTATGTTTAAAAGTATGTGTGGAAAGGTAGCCAGTGGAATAGTTTGGAGGACTTGCGTGTGGAATACTTGTACGAGAAAGACAGGAATTATATAAGCCGTCTTGCGAGAAAACCAACATTGTGGACTCTGCGTAAGGTGTCGATCCTGATCAGCCTAAGCTGTCCGCGCAGACTGATCCGGCCGATACATTACGCAGATGTCTATCGCCGCAGCTGCATTTTGGGGGCATTTTGAGAAAAAATGTGTAGGCCCATGCATTATACAGATGCCATAATATTGGTTTTCTCGCGAGACGGCTCATATGTTTAGTTGAATTATTCTTTCAAAGGTGACTTCTTAACCCGTCAAACACTTTTCGAACTGTGAAGATTAGCATTCTTCCTTTCCCTCAATATTATTGGAATCAACCAATCAAATGATCGAATTCTAATATCATAACACAATTGTTGATTGGATATCTAAACCAACCATAAGCCAATGAAATTTTAATTTTAAAAAAAGGAAGAGGTAGAAAAGACCTTGATTGAATTAAACCAGCGAATAGTTTTCATAATTACATACTTTTAACAACTAAAAATCGTCTAATTGACCACCTTGATATAGCCGATATAATATTGAAAACGGGGTAAAAATCCAAACATTATTTTACATTTTAAAATATGTAAGTCATATATCACGAATAAGCTTACTCTCGCAGTGACATAACTTAAAAATTGTTGAAAACGGCGAAGAGCTCAATCAAATAATTCCAAACCTAATCATTTTTCCTATAATATTTATAACCGTTTCCGATGTGTTGTGGTTAGATCGTCCGCCTTCTGTTCGGGAGACGAGGGTTCGACCTTCGGACGGGTCAAACCAAAAACGTTAACATGGTAGTTGAGATTTTGCGAATAAGGTTACGGGGATAGGATTACGACTGGTGCATCGGTGTCAGGGTAGATGCTACTGGCAGTATTGGTCCATATCTGGGGGCGCCGTGATAGAACTGACATACTGTTGAAAGCGTCTTTAAACGCCATTATGTCCTGATTGCGTGACAGTCACCTGGCTGATGGGTCAGTGAACGATATATACATCGATTTAAACTACATATATACTCAAGATGCTATTATTGAATTAATACAGCTTGTATGTATAAAACATGTTAAGGATTGATTTATTTGTTTGAACACCACGGGAGCTATTTATTTTGTATGGGTATAGATAACAATACGTTTGATCATTACTAAGCCTGCATAGCTCAGTGGTTAGAGCACTGGTCTTGTAAACCAGGGGTCGTGAGTTCGATCCTCACTGGGGGCTGTATTTCATATTTTATTACAGGCCATTTTGATGTCTACGATATGAGGTTAGCATGTGTCAATGCTGAACGTGTCTTGTGATTCCAAAAGACGAGCATTAGAATCCTTTCCCAAATTTGTGTAATATGATGTCATTCCATTACCGTAACGCCAATGATGAATAAATACCCAAAAGGAAAACGACAGAAATGATAGGAAAGGATAGTGTGACTCGTCACAAATGTAGTTCTGTAAATTATAAAATAATTTCATTGGATGTACATTATGAAGGGCAAATCGATTATTGTTTTTACCTGTCATCATTATTTCATAGATTTAAATCTTGGATATATCTTAAAGTTGAATATATGCTTAACCAGATGATGATTTTTAGTTTATTTGGACTCGTAAATAATCAAATCACTGATATTGCTTCAAGCAAGGGGCTAACTGCAGATCACGGAGAATGATTTACCGATTACAAAAGTTAATAAATGTTTACCAGAACTAGGTTCCGCCTATACTCATATTGTATGGAATACAGTAACTTCGTACCCCAGTAATTTCGTTAATTTCGTAACCTTGAAGCTTGTCATTTGAAGCCGAAGCCGTCCTGTCAAATGTTGCCCCCATTCAAGAAAAGAGCTAAAATGTCATATCCTCGACTGTACAGTTTGTATTGACCTTAAGACTTTTATCAATATATTGCAGTAAATGTAGCAAACAAACACAATTGGTGACATCGGTCAGTTATCTCATCTAGCTAGGTCCTATCATTTGGTTTCCTCTGTTTTTATCATTGGTTTCTTTGCACTGGATGGTGCACTTATAATTGCATTTTCTTGGCCAACTGTTATTAGATTGATTAGTAATTCCACATTTGTTTTCTTTAAACACTGCTATGTAAATTTTCTCTTTTGAATCATCACTTTAATTAACACATTTATGATTAAAGTGTACAGAGTAATTGCAATATATCATTGCGAAATAGCGATAATGACAAAGGATTCCAACTAAAAGGACCTACCAACTATTTGGTCTTCCTTTGTCTTTATCTGACAAGGGAGATAATATAATTATCATTAATGTCCCTCATTACAGCCAATTTCAATCTTTTGTTTTTACATTGTACAGTTTAGCAGGGAAAGCAGCTATGTCTATGACCTAGTCTTTGTCAAAATATGAAAGTAAGAATAGAATCAGTGGTCTGTTTTTCAACAGAAAAGGCTATATTATAAAAACTTGAAGGCATTTCACAATTAATGTCAGTTATAAGTCACCAAGGGACCTCATATAAGTGTACTGTTCTCTGATATAACTGAAATGTATCTGTTTTCTGTGTAATATATTGTGAACTCTATTTTTCTGTGTGAAATTGTCTAATCTATACATTAAACATGGCAAAAACTGGTATACATTGTATCAGGAATCTAGAATTGTACTCTACATTCCTGATTGTATTAAATAAATTATTATACTTTATTTTACATACTGGTAATGAAATAACTCATATTTTCATGAACTGCTGCTAAAGATTACAACATTCCGACAATGTATTCAGATTACACACAGACATTAAGTCATTTACATCAGGCAAGGGGCTAAACTTAACCCATTCCAACATACATCAAACATACATCAAACATACATCACACCTGCAGCAGATGACATTGACAAGGTTGAGGTGAAAAAAGGGATAGACAAAGTTTAGTTAATGAATAAAATTGGAAACATTGTGGCAAAAGGAGAACTTGCTGATCCTGAGCAAGTTGTCCTTTTCTCCACAGTGTTTTCATATGCGTCAACAATTTTAACTCAAAATGCCTTTAACCTTTCTATTTCTTTCCTTGAGTTATTTAAAGCAGCATATCAGGTATATAGTTTAAAGAATAATATGGGGAATTTCTATTCATCCTACAGAATTGAACCCATTTCCCTTATATAGAAACACACTATTGACATATCTTATACATGGGACTTTTGAAAATATCTGTCAAAAAGTACAGTTTTGTCAGTCTTTATGCATAGTGTTTTCATCTTTGTCTCAAGATTATACATTGAGCCAGATCATGCAAAGGTAGCCAGTTGTCTTGGAAGATTGTTGTGTGGAGTATTTTTTCTAGAAAGCCAGGTGAACTGAAATTCCATTGAAAATAATGTTAAGCTCAAGTCAATCAATCAACCATGGTAAGAGTCAGTTTCCAATTATATTTATTACTAATTTACAAATAACTGGCATTTGTAAAAAATCAGAACATTATTCAATGCCTTCTAGTGTTGTTGTCCACCAACATCCCTGGAAATCTCACGCTTTGTTACACTCCTGACCTTACATAAAAAAAAACACACACAGATATGTACTAATTAAACTTTTAAAAATACATGATAAGTTTAGTTTTGTTCAATATGTTTTTTAGATTCCTTTCTTGTTTGGGGACTGACACAGCATAATTAATTGTTCTTACTTTCACACACGACCTATTAACATATTAAATGTTTACCCGAAATAAGTACCGCCTATATTCATATTAGTTGTTTTGTTGAAGGAATCACTGATCTGAAGTCAAGACTGTTTGTTTTTGAAAAATCTGCATCATGTAGTTTTTATCAAACAAATTTATTTTCAGAACCACTATAGCTCAGTGGTTACAGCACTTGTCTTGTGAACCAGCGGTCGTGCGTTCGAAGAAGTGTGTACCACTGTACATGTTTATATATGTGTACTTTTTGTTCTCATGTCATCGTAATTAATAAGAACAGTAACATATTTTGAAGCTTAAAAGTATTGCATTTTCCGGAGTACGAATGACATCGAACGCCATGACTTTAGCTAGAAAAAAAAATAGTGGTCGAACTGGTAACTATGGATAAAAGAGAGCTTTGTATTAAGTAGAAATTTCGATTGATATTATAGTTTTCTCGGTCCTAGATCTTCAGTACTCATGTGTATTCTAGATGAGGTTTACTAGTATATGTGTATGGGGATCACTGTTTAAGAACACGATATTGCACGAGTTGAGGGAGGCACTATTCGTCATTTAATTCAGTTAAGACTTATTTGGCATCTACCAAATGGTATGATTGAATGCAGCTAATCTAAAGACTACTCTGTGACAGTTTTATGTCATAGTGCATGTATTTCATCGTGTTTCATCTTTAAAACCCAACAATAAATAAATCAGTTTTCAGTTCACATTTTGTTTGCATGGCGTTTTACTCGACTTTCAAAAAATGCGCATGTATAAAACCACCATGAATGCATGAATATTTAAACGATACAAGGGACATAACTCAATGCAGTTTTCTTATTTAATTATAACGCAGTGATGTCCCTTCGTTTGTGTGTTCGATTTATTAGAGAATAACTCAGTCGATAACGACGGTGACTGTCAAACAATGGGTCCTAAGTGCGAATTCCCCGAAAATTGGTCCAAAGTCAGAATGCCTCACGTCATTCGTCTTCCACAATTAATTCTACAACTTGTAACTTTTCCCCAAGACAGATGTATCCCTTTTGGACATGGATTTACCGATCCCTAAAGTTTAACAAGAACACGTAACACTAGCACTTTGTTATGTCTATATAGGAGTTGAACGCAAAATACTGTACACACAGTTTGGGGGTCTACCGATATACTAACATTTGACACAAATTACTTCCCTTATTATGCGCATCTGCTATCTGGGTAGTTCCTGTTTAGCACACCTACTGATTTACAATGAATTTTAGCCGTTATTTTTTCGTGCAATTAACTCATATACATGTCATATTAAATTCAAATGAAGGTCTAAGCCTAACAAGGAGAAATATATCGAGAGTCCAATTATAATATCAAAGCTGAAATAAAATCCTTTGTAATCTACATTTTCTACGGCGTGATATAACTGAAATATTGTTAACTGAAGTGACGTAAAACATCACACAAGCAAACTTATCATTTTCTGATAGGGTTTCACCAAGCATAGGTTGCAGAGGTATCAAAGGACGTTTGCACCACTGATTTGAGGAATTTATGAGACAAAAAGTAAAAAGATAATTATAATACAGAGGAAACCGTGGACAATTTAGAATATAGAAGAAACTGCGGACAATTTAAAATATAGAGGAAACTGCGGACATTTTAGAATATAGAGGAAACTGTAGACAATTTAGAATATAGAGGAAACTGTGGACAATTTAGAATATATAGGAAACTGCGGACAATTTAGAATATAGAGGAAACTGCGGACAATTTAGAATATAGAGGAAACTGTGGACAATTCAGAATATAGAGGAAACTGTAGACAATTTAGAATATAGAGAAAACCGTGGACTATTTAGAATATAGAAGAAACTGTAGACAATTTAGAATATAGAGGAAACTGTTGACAATTTAGAATATAGAGGAAACTGTAGACAATTTAGAATATAGAGGAAACTGTAGACAAATTAGAATATAGAGGAAACAGTAGACAATTAAGAATATAGAGGAAACTGTAGACAATTTAGAACATAGAGGAAACTGTAGACAATTTAGAATATAGAGGAAACTGTAGACAATTTAGAATATAGAGAAAACTGTGGACTATTTAGAATATAGAAGAAACTGTAGACAATTCAGAATATAGAGGAAACTGTTGACAATTTAGAATATAGAGGAAACTGTAGACAATTTAGAATATAGAGGAAACTGTAGACAATTTAGAATATAGAGGAAACTGTGGACAATTTAGAATATAGAGGAAACTGCGGACAATTTAGAATATAGAGGAAACTGTGGACAATTCAGAATATAGAGGAAACTGTAGACAATTTAGAATATAGAGAAAACCGTGGACTATTTAGAATATAGAAGAAACTGTAGACAATTTAGAATAAAGAGGAAACTGTTGACAATTTAGAATATAGAGGAAACTGTAGACAATTTAGAATATAGAGGAAACTGTAGACAAATTAGAATATAGAGGAAACAGTAGACAATTAAGAATATAGGGGAAACTGTAGACAATTTAGAACATAGAGGAAACTGTAGACAATTTAGAATATAGAGGAAACTGTAGACAATTTAGAATATAGAGAAAACTGTGGACTATTTAGAATATAGAAGAAACTGTAGACAATTCAGAATATAGAGGAAACTGTTGACAATTTAGAATATAGAGGAAACTGTAGACAATTTAGAATATAGAGGAAACTGTAGACAATTTAGAATATAGAGGAAACTGTGGACAATTTAGAATATAGAGGAAACTGTAGACAATTTAGAATATAGAGGAAACTGCGGACAATTTAGAATATAGAGGAAACTGCGGACAATTTAGAAAATAGAGGAAACTGCGGACAATTTAGAATATAGAGGAAACTGTAGACAATTTAGAATAAGGAGGAAACTGTAGACAATTTAGAATATAGAGGAAACTGCAGACAATTAAGAATATAGAGGAAACTGTAGACAATTTAGAACATAGAGGAAACTGTAGACAATTTAGAATATAGAGGAAACTGTAGACAATTTAGAATATAGAGGAAACTGTAGACAAATTAGAATATAGAGGAAACAGTAGACAATTTAGAATATAGAGGAAACTGCGGACAATTTAGAATATAGAGGAAACTGTAGACAATTTAAAATATAGAGGAAACTGCGGACAATTTAGAATATAGAGGAAACTGCGGACAATTTAGAATATAGAGGAAACTGCGGACAATTTAGAATATAGAGGAAACTGTAAACAATTTAGAATATAGAGGAAACTGTAGACAATTTAGAATAAGGAGGAAACTGCAGACAATTAAGAATATAGAGGAAACTGTAGACAATTTAGAACATAGAGGAAACTGTAGACAATTTAGAATATAGAGGAAACTGTGGACACTATGTAATATGAAGCAGAGACATATATACACATGTGTTAATATGTCTCTGTATGAAGGAATCTGCAACAATAAATAACCTAGAAGAAATTTAGGAAAATATAGAACATAGAGGAAACTGCGGACAATATAGAACATAGAAGAAACTGCGGACGACAATTGCTGAATCAAACTGTCAATTATTCTACAATCCAATCAAAAAATTAAAAACATGCATTATAATTTAGATAAAAATTTCAAAATCGTCATTAAAATAAATTGTAATCAACAACCAAGTGTGTCTTCAACTTGAATACTAAATACGATTTAAATAATGCTTCTTACCAACAAACACCCTTTAATGTGTAAAATATCATGAACATAAATGCTTTCATCTTTAAATATGATCTATTTCAAATATATGATAGCGTTCGCTACTTTCTTCTATATTTTATATTGTCTGCATTTTCCTTCTTTGTTTATATTGTCCGCAGAACGCACCGCATCTTAGAATATGCATAATTTAAAATCTACGTCAATGTCGAATATGCATAATCTAAGTCACCAAATCAAATCATGAAATAACCTTATGTATGCCATAAAGGGGATATTTACAACCGACTCAATGGACATTTGGTCAGAATGTTTTTTTCAATGATGTCTAGGAAAAGATCGCATCTCGGTCATCTTTGGTTAAAAACCGGGGTCATCAAGGAACAATGTTAACACTCTAGAGGCCACATTTATCACCCAACTATTATGACAATTGGTCAGGCCACATTTACTATCCACTCTTAGTGAACAGTGGTCAGAATATTGTCTTAATGATTTCTAGGCCAAGTTTGAATCTGACTCATTTTTGGGGAAACAAATTAGGTCACACAGTCCAGTCAAAAGTAAATCTTGTTAAAAGATGACATTCAACATCCAATCTTCATGCAATTTGATCAGACGGTTTGTCCAAAAGATTTATAGGTTAGGTTAGCAACTGGGTTACTTGGGGGTAAAATACTAGATCACTGGGACAAATCAAATGAACATTTGTTAACGGTCTGGAGTCACATATAATACCCAATCGTCATGAAGTGTGGTCAGAGTGTTTGTTTGGATCACATGAGATTAAACAAGCGTCTACAGATCAGTTCAAAGGAAAACCTTATTGATACTTTAGATGTCACATGTTATAGCAAATTAGTATGAAAATTAGTCTTAGTAATTGTTTGTCTTGTCAATATCAAAAAGATTGTTTGTACGGTTGAATTTTAGTCCCCTTTGATCATAATTATGTCTCAGGTGAGCCATTTGGGCAACATCATCGCCTTTCTTGTTAAATCTTAAAATGGAATATGCCAAAGTTCACTATTCCTTTTCCAGAAGCATGCTTGCACAACTATGGGTAAGGAATCATCACAACCTGTTTGTGTTAATGCATAGATTTGGATCAAATCGTATCCAACGATATCCATATTGTTATATTTCAGCTCAGCAGAGCAGGAAGTGCGGGTTGAGCTATTGTGATCACTCACCGTCTGGCATCGTCCTCGTCTGTCCGTCAGTCCCTTAACATTGTCCTACAAACAAGTTCTTCTGCTAAACCAACGAAACAAATTAAAAATAAATCCACATGAATGTTCCTATTTCAATGGTGCTCAATGAATTAAACTCCATGTAGAACAACTTTGGTTGTTGCGGCATTAAAAATGGGGAAATTGCCAGAAAAAAGATTTATTGTCCGAAAATACTAGTCCGATTTGACAACAATGTTCATAGAGTGACTCCCTACCAAGATTGTTTAAATTATACTGATAAATTGAAAAATATTGCCGCCAAGAGTCAGAGCTTGTTTTCCTTACAGGTGTATAGAAAGAGCTTAAAAAAGGCTTCTCGAAGATATACGTCCAATTTAAAAATAATTTGGCACACGGGTCACTTTGCTGCAAAATACCTCTGTACTTAACTTATCAGAAAAAGTTTACTGTTTAGGGTCAGACATTTATGGCCGTTTATTCCACAAGTCTTGCCAGGTATAAAAGGTGTGATTGACACCTTCAGGTTGAGTGTAACAGGGATTGGTGGGTCACAATTATCATAATTGTATCTTAAAGACTATTAAAAGAAGAAAAATGTCAATCTGAGCAATTATACTGCTTTGAAAGTTATTTCTTATATGTACATGGACAACTATCTAAGTTCTGTTACACAAGTGAGCGAAATAGGACCATAACGGTCTTTTTATTGGCGTTTATTAAGATTTCAAAGAAAAGTACGTGAATTGTCTATTCTACCTTTAATGACCATCAAACATGTTAA
Organism: Serripes groenlandicus; assembly: GCA_031761405.1. Classification (NCBI taxonomy): domain Eukaryota; kingdom Metazoa; phylum Mollusca; class Bivalvia; order Cardiida; family Cardiidae; genus Serripes; species Serripes groenlandicus. The sequence goes on from JASEVX010000006.1 coordinate 66,064,342, forward strand.
TTCCGGAAGATTTTCAAACTAATATCTACTATAACATGCTGGCTACTACCCGTGTGTGATTATCAACCCCACCCCTCACACGAGCATTGCAAAATTGGCCGTGGTTATAATGGAATCTGGTCTGAATGTTGTTGACATAGTCAATTAAATGACCCATGGGCATACTAAAATTAAACTGCTTTTTCGAAGTGACTAACCTCATTGGTAAAGGAAGGCATTCATATTGACAAACATCTCGTGTGTACATGCACATCTAACCGCCTGTCTTACCTAAATTTACTAATACCAAAACAACCGCCCGACTAGTAGTTTCAGTGCTTTAATTTGTAATCGTATCTGAATAAATAAATCTCGAATCTCTAAGAAATAAATAGTTAAACGGTTTGGCATAAATTTCTGCTTCTGCGTGATCAGTTGATATTGTTGAACCTACAGACATCGGCAATAGTAGTGATATTCTCTCATTCGAGCGACGATGGCTAAAATGCTAATCACGAGAGCTATCGATTCAAGGGTCGTGGGTTTGAATCATGGCTCAGTGATTAGTTTTCGTCGATACTTGTTTTATTTGCGTTATTGGGGTTTTACGCCTCTTTCAACACTAGTTCAGTTGAATCATGGCGACATTTCACTTATTCATGATCCCTAAGGTAAACAAACCAGTACTTGACTATGGAATGTGCCTTTTCCCAAGGGCACTCCACCATGACTGCCGCGATTTCGGATCGAACCCGGGTCGCCCGGGTCTAAATCCCCGACGTCACGGCGGACTCCTTCGATAATTGACAATATTTATTGTGACTAGCGGTATTCGTCTTCCATTAATATACTAAAAGTCTATGTAGAAAGGTAGCCAGACTTCTGGGAGGAATGGCGTATGGAGTACTGGTACGAGAAAGCCACGTCGGCTTTCAATTCGGGAGGCAAGTGTTGGATCTTCGGTCGGGTCAAACCAAACCTTTAACAATGGTAGTTAAGATTTCCCTCCTTGGCGAATAAGGTTGCGGGGATAGGATTACGACTGATACATCGGTGTCAGGATAAATGCTACTGGCAGTATTGGTTCATATCTTGGGAACGCCGTGATAGAACTGACATACTGTTGAAAGCGTCGTTAAACGCCATTATGTCCATTAGTTCGTCATGTGAAGTTTATAAGCCCATTTAAACTGACCGCGTTATATCCTCAACATGCGATTATTGATAAACACAGCCTTTTTTATAAAACATGTTTAGGATTGATTTATTTGTTTGAACACGACAGGGAGCTATTTCTTTTGAATGGGTATAGATAACTTGACGTTCGTTATCATCAGTAAGCCTGCATAGCTCAGTGGTTAGAGCACTGGTCTTGTAAACCAGGGGTCGTGAGTTCGATCCTCACTGGGGGCTGTATATCCTATTTTATTGCAGGCTATTTTGGCGTCTACGATGTGAGGTTAGCATGTGCTGAACTTGTCTTGTCATGCCAAAAAGACGAGCCTTTTAGAATCATTTCCCAGCTGCATTTGCAGCAGACGACGTTTGAACAGTAATCGACACAGTGAGATTATGCTCATGATGAGTAATTGCTTCTTTTTCCACTATGTCGTTAATTTTATTTGATAATTATACTCTCATTTATAGATGCGTATCGTCTTCTGGCAAATCAATTTACTTATAGTTTTTTTGGAAGAGCGATCACTTGTTTGAAATCAAGACTGCCATAGACAGCATTATGAAGCCTCTATAGCACAGTGGTTAGAGCACTGGTCGTGAGTTCGATCCTCACTAGGGGCATGATATAATTTTAATACACGCTAAGTTGGCTCCTCCTATGAGACATTTTCACCATTGCAATGAGTAAAACACCTTCAATGCTGCCCTGTCATATCAAATAGACGAGCCCTGGTAAATGGATGAATATTCTCTCATATGAAAACGTAAACCCGTCAGATGACTTTTGAACACTGATGAGCAATATATCTTTTTCTCACAATGTCGTCAATTATTTTAAATAATGTACTAAAGGGCTTAAAATGGTAGCAATGACGTTTGTGTTAATGGTCCAGTAGTACGTGATATAACTGTTGCAAGAATCACAAACCACCATACAAACACGCAAATAGACTGCATTGTGTATTTTTTTTTAGTTTTATATAATCATGTTCAGTATGGGATCCGTATCTCCAAAAAGATGAGAACAAATTGGAGATGGTACAGACAGGAACAGCAAGTTACATAACAAACAGGTACCAAAACAGATCATCTGTGGAGACCAGGCTGCAACACCTGAAATGACACACACTACAGGATAGGAGAAAATAAGCTAGATTGACTCTTCTGTAAAAGATAGCAAATAAAAATATAAAGATCGATGCGTGTCGTAAACTTCTAATGCCAGATGGATTATCAAGAATAATAAATGTCCACTCCTTCCAAATACCACCTTGCAAGACAGTCATTCTATCCAAGTACAATAACGGACTGGACTACACTTACCAGCCACAGTGACAGCTGCTGCAAGTATTGATTTATTTAGGAAACTACTGCATGCTTGTTAAGCCAAACCTGAGTCTTGTATTTACTTCCACTTGTACAAATAACAATGTTTAATTAATGTATATTTTGGATTCAAAGCTGTTATGCGCACCCCTAAACGGTGACAGCATAGTCAAACCTAATGACGATGGTCACTTAGTGGCAGTAGTAGAAATACATACTTTATCTCTAGTTTTTAAATCTCAATCTGGAGTTCAACACCTTTAAACTACTGTTATTGAATTGAGTCACACACTTTGAGTCACAAAATATCATCAATAATTAGGAGGTGTATCACTCGATGTTTCCAATTAGAATTGTCTCCCTTTAAATGCTTTTTTTTATGTATCCTGCCATGACATCCCGATAAGTTGGCGTACTTAAACTTCATTTTTGTTTATTTATTTTGCTTCGATTGGATTAAATGTTCTCACAGCTATTTCTTCCTCTAGATGTATCAGTGGTGTATTTGATCAGAGCGTATGCTTCTGGATTCGATCCACGGTAAAGACTTACACAATGTGATAATGCTTTCCTTCCTTGGTTTGAATATTGTGGGGATAGCATTACGTATATTGCATCGATAGCACTGAAAACTTACCAAATAAACGTAGTGAAATAAATGATATTGTGTTGAAACTGCGTAAAACCCAATTTCAAGCAAAGATGTATGCTTGATTATTACTCATTTAAACAGCACATGCGCCGAATGTATGGCAGTTCCTGATGGCGGATTTATAGCTCTCGTGGAATTTCAACTTTCAAAACCGTTGGATCGCTAAGCCGAACAAACGCTATGACTTTAGTTCCCTATCTTTAAAAAAATAAAATGGTCGAGTGGTTAGCGTCGGGGCACTACGGTCAAGGTGGAGTGCCCTTGGGCAAGGCACATTTTCTAGCCTAGTACTGGTTTGTTTACCCAGGGATCATGAATAAGTGAACTGTTGCCGTGATATAAATGAGATAATGTTGAAAGCGGTGTAAAACCCCAATAAATAAATAAATAAATAAATTTAAAAAAAAAAAAGAAAATGGTGATGAAAACAATTTTTCTAACATTTCTTCTTCTCGTCTATCAAGAATCGATAGCATATTCGGCAATGACGATGGCTGTCGATCAAGGGGTCATGCATTCGTTCGTCAATTCAATCTTTCCGATAATTGACAAAAACCTTTGTGATAAACACCATTCAACTAATTGAATGAGATGTCTATGTGGGACAGAAGCCAGTTGTCATGGGAAGAGTACTGGGTGATAAAAGCTTGGACATGCAATGGATGCAACTAGGCTTATTTGATGACATTAACCACTATGTTATGTCTCTTAGCTTTTAGAAATAAGAAGACTTAATTAATATGTAACGCACTGTGAAAACAGACCTTCGGCGGATTTTTGATAAAGGCATATTTGCTCAACAAGTTAGGCCGAGTTCATGTAAACAACTTTACTTTGCACCTTTGCAAAAAAAAGAACAGCGGTTAGCAATAATTACGTGTAGATTTATGGTAACTCTGTTTGTACTCAAAGACAGTAACAAAGCATTTTGACAGTTTGTTTACGTTGTAGTAATCATATACATATATAACAGAAAAAACGAAGAACAATAAGATTCTTGTCTGTACAATTTCAAATAAACTTTTAATTGACATTTATATCTAGATACTACATTTGCCAAAATGTTGTATAGGTTTAGATTCTCTCCTAAGGTTAGTATGCTTTGTATAGTAATGATGAATATTTTTGACAGAATACTTTACAGGGGACAAAAACGATTAGCCCCCAGTGAGGATCGAACTCACGACCCCTGGTTTACAAGACCAGTGCTCTAACCACTGAGCTATGCAGGCTTACATATAGGACCTTAAAAAGGCATTAACCACGTAAGTCTTATAGGTATTTATATGTGATAGATGTTTGTTCTTTAACATTTAGTAATCGCGTTATAATGAGACCGCGCCTTTCGAAAGCCATTATTAGTGGTACTGAATACAAATGAATTGTCCGTGTCATTGACACATGTAGAAAGACAATGTCAATTAAAACCTTTAAAAGTATTGAATCAGGCACAGAAAAAAGACAAACTGCAGATCAGGGTCAATAATCACAATGTACAGGCGTGGTATATGAATGATAAACTTGGATATTTGTCTTAAGTTTTGCATGCTATATGCAATACAGTTTAATCCTCTTCAATATATACTCATTTTGACGCCTCTGTCGGAAAAGCTTTTATTACTCATGAGCAGTAAAATAAACACCAGCGAGTCAGTCGTAATGCTAACCCCATGCTCATTCAAGACCAGAAGTGTTGGACACAAGCTAGAACTTAGTCCATGAACATCTCAGGCATAAGAATGGTCTAGGAGACGAAATTTCTGATGCACTTATTGACCTGCATGCCTTCACGGGTTGCGATACTGTCAGTGCGTTTGCTGGTCGTGGCAAATTGGGACCCTTTGGGTCGACTAAAGCAACATGAATATATGCTGCAAACATTTGCCAATCTTGGCAATACGTGGGACTTTTCGCCAAAATATGTTAGATGATTTACAATTATTCACGTGCCGAATGTATGCCCATTCATCCAACACTATAAAGGTGAATGACCTACGATACGAGATGTTCTTTCTAAGCGTAGGGAAGTGGAATCCAGTGCTCTGCCACCTTGTGAGGATACTCTTGGACAGCATCTACAGCGAGTCAATTATCAGGCTGTCATATGTAGAACCGGATGTTCATAGGTGGACTCGGGACGATAACGGTTATTTAGGCATCGACTGGATGCATGAAACGCCAGCTCCAGATGCTGTATTAGAATGTCTTGCTTGCCAATGCAGGAGGGAGTGAAAGGTAAAGGAATGTGTCTGTTTGAACACTGGATTCAAATGCACATACATGTGTAAACTGCAGACTTGTAGTACTCAAAAAGAGCCACAGGAGGCTAAAGAAGAGGTTACACTAGACTTGCGATTATTACGCTCCTTGGATTAAAACATTAACATTTTCAGTTAAATTAAGACGTGCAAAGTTTGAAATTAGATTAGGAATGGGATTTTCTGCATGTCCACAAATACTTGACTCTATATGTCCTCTATTGGAAAAGTTAATAATCTGATGTGCATACTATATCAAGCATTCATTAGAGAACATTACAACAAAACGTGTCAGTGGTAATGCGGTCTTATGTGATGATGTTTTGATTAGTTATGCCTGTCTTTGTTTCCCCTACCCGTAAACGTGCCAAAAAGGGTTATTTTGAAAAATGACATCAAACAGTTTATCACTGACACCAAATGACAATAGTTTTTGAGAGTTTATACATCTAACATGTTCATATGATCACTCTCTTGTAATCCTAACCTTGAAATGTAAAACAAATATCATTTTCAATGCTCCAGCTTTTGACCTTTGTGGACCTAGTTCTTGGTCTCATTTGCATATACGGATACTCATCATCTAGAGGGTTTTAATCCACATATTTTGAGTGGTAATATGTTCTTATATGATTATTTTATAATTAGTATGGCCAATTTAGTTGTTCTAGCCCTAAACTTGGTCTCCGAAATTACTCTTACCTCATCATGTTCGATGGGTGATAACCACCAAAAATCTACTCGATACAAAAGTCTATCACATCAATTTATCAACTATAGACATATAGCAATCTGTAAATCAGCATAAGGCTCTGTCCCTCGGACTGATTTCAATTCATGAAAAATGGCCTCCAGCTCATGGACTATATCTACGCATGCTGCATGCGATTTTCACGTGATAGAGCGCTCAGTGACATGATTACTGTCGTATTTTTATAAACAAACCTAAAAAAGCTGAAAGCAATTTATCAGTTTGTTTACGTTGTGGTAGTTATACACATGAATTACAGATATAACAACAATGCTTTTAATTGACATTTATATCTAGATACTCCAATTTTCAAAATATTGAATTGGATAAGATACTTTTTAAAGTATTATTTTAAAATAATGGTGATTATTTTTGACAAGGCTGTAGAAGTGATAGTTATACCTATACCTATACCCCGTTCCCGTTACATTAGGAAAATGAAAATATTTTCATAAATGTGAAGTTATTGTGCTAAATTTTAAGAATATATTAAAGGTAAAAAAGGACGCGCATGCGCAGACAAATGTTTACAATAATGTTGGGAGATCGAGGTCAACACGTTGGGAAAAGGTATATTTGTTTTCGTTTTACGTATTTAACTATCAAAAATCACAATGTATAGGCGTGGTATATGCATGATGATATTGGCTATTTGTCTTAAGTGCTGCACCATACACAATACACTTAATCCTTTCCAATATATAAACGCATTTGACGTCTTTGCAGAAGACGATTTTTTAAACATTTTGACAAATGAGAAATTGCTGAAAATTAGCAATTTCTCACGTTCCCACAGTATATTTCAACGTTTTTTCGGTAGTTATATCTACATGTATAGAGATTGTCAGTATTTGTGCCTATATTATGTTTTCAAAGTCGTCCGTTGTAGATTGGATGTATGGAGGACAGGATTAATCATAAGAATACAGTGCGTTCCCTGTATAACTTTATGAAGAAGATCAAGCGGAATACGGGGGATCGTTTTATCAATACAAACATAATACAATTGACTTAGATAATAAGCCGCCTCTGTCGATTTGGGTTCTTGTTGCCACTCTGGTTTGGCATTGTTTAACACTTTCCCAATTAGGGACGCTTTCTGACGCCTCTTCAAGGGACGTCTTTTTTTCATTTTTTTTACTGATGTTTTCAAAGTCGTCTGCTGCAAAATTGTTGGAATAGGGTAAGGATTCGGTATGAATGTATACTATTTTAATGGCTCTGTACTTATTTAAGTAGATTTATAGATGTTTGACTTAACTTGCATTTAGGACAATATTACATACAGGCGGAGGATAGAGTGTCATCCGAGTCACTGTTCTCCAATGCAACATGATCATTTTCACCAGCTGTCACTCATATACAATTATCACACTCGACTAATACTTTAAACATGGTAGAAATGGCCTTTCATCCTTGGCGCTCAGGGTTGTCAGGGGCGTAGCTCCCTTTAGGCACTGTAGGCACGTGCCTACACATTTTTTCTCAAAATGCCCCAAAATGCAGCTGCGGCAATAGACATCTGCGAAATGTATCGACTAGATCAGCCTGCGCTGTCCGCGCAGACTGATCCGGCCGACACATTCCGTCTTAGGGAGATAGATGTATAGAGTAGTTATTCCTGAAACAGAAAATCTACAGGAGGCGAAAAGTGTCTATCCGGGTAGGCCTGTGTGGCATGCTTAGGCTGATCCGGGTCGATACTTTACGCAGAGTCCACAATGTTGTTTCTCTCACGAGACGGCCTACACATTGATTATTGCAAAGCTACGTCCCTGGTTGTGGTTTTAGCATTACGCTGACTCGCTGATGGCAGGATAAAGTGTGTGTCTTGATATTTATCTGACATTTGTTGAAAACGGCGTAAACTAGCAAACTATCAAACAAATCAAACACGCTTACTTTCATTCAAATCACAAGCCCATTTATTGCAACTTTCACTTAATTAAGTTTAAGTGTGGCTATTAGTTCCGGTTTGGAGGCATCGGCCTCCAGGAAAACCCAAGCAGAAAAAGTCGACAGTACTGCCACCTTCCATCGTCTTAGTGATGCAAACTGGACGACTAAACTCTACGTATTTCTACTAACAAAAACCGACACGAAAGGACGTCATAGATGACATATTGTCGATTTAAGTTGTCTTTAATTTAAGCCAGTAAAACTGTATAACTGATATACCTCTTATCTATTGGCACATACATGAGTTTGATGAGTTTGATGGGTTTTAACATAAACATGTAAAAGCCAAATATACCAGTATAAGAGCTCACATAAATGCTATTCCCTCTTTCCCCCCAGTATGCGTGTTGATACTTAAGACGTGGAATGAAAACCTACAAATGTATACATTCTCTAAGTAACAAGATACAGTAACACGTGTGTGCTTTAGTATTCTTGATCTTCACAATCCGACTTGAGCTACCGTTTCACACAACGTGCCCCCATATTGGCATAGGATACCATCAGAACAGTCTGCGCGAACTACCATCGTTCAGAATAGATTCGAACCGGCACCTTGACCCTTCATTATGTCATCATATATAAGCGAATAACGTTACTAGTTTTGATAATGTACGTATAGGATAAATATGACTCGTTATTATTCTCGATGTCGTTTGTTGTAGAGAGGCCAGAATAAGTTCAATCGGATCTCTTATCTATATCTTTTTACCCTCGATATCCTCTAGTCGATGGTTTATAATACAGCTCGATCTGATATGTCGTTATGAACAGCAGATAGATTTCCCCCCTGTAAATATTGCATGAAATTTGCTGAGCTATGAGGGTGAATATGTGAGGATCCTTTTTGAGATGACGGGTACCGGATCAAATCTATTTGCGCATTTAAAAACCCCTGACACATACAATATTAGATTTCAACTTGGACAATGTGTACCTTTAATTGGACAGACACACAGCAAAATCAATACCTTCTGTTATCTTTCATCAACTGAGATCGATCATATTGGGCCATTTCCACAGTTTTAACCCCATCGTTCGACAGATATGTTTAGTGGTATACCGGCTGATCATGGCAAACAGTGCAGACTCTGATAATGCTGTACAGACGCGCGAGCTGATCTGGGTATGGATTGTCCGATATAAATGACAGGTGTATTTAGCTGTGACATGGTCCCGATTTAAGTCTACGATATAGGGCAATAATTGATAAAACTTGGATAGGTTTTGCCCTATCGGCATATAGAAGCTATTGAAATAATGGCCGCTGTACAAACGTCACGAACTAAACAATAACCCGTTCCCACATACAACAAGTCTACAGCAGACGACTTAAATTTGTTTTGGAAATATTTTTGAAAATCCCAATAAATGAAAATATAATTATTAAATAGAGTTGAAAACATTGTGGCAAAAGGGGAAATTGCTCGTCTTGAGCAATTTCTCATTTTGTCACAAGGTTTTCAAAAGTTGTCTGCTGCAAAGGCGTCAGAAAGCATCTACATCTATAAAAGGGATGAACGAGGCCCCTGCTTATAATCGAGTGGTGCTCCAACCTTTGGCGAAATTAAGATATGTCTTTCGTTCCATTATAAAGAATCAAATTTTCATGATTTTCTTAACGAATAGTACAGTTAGTCAATACACATGTCATCTATAGTCAACTTCTGAGCCTGGCATGTCAATCGTTAGATTTTATAATTGTCCTTTCTGACGATCTGCAGCAGACGGCTTTTGAAAACATCGTGACAAAAGGAGAAATTGCTCAAAACGAGCAATCTCATCCTTTTGCCACAATGTTTTCAGCTTTTATCAGTAATTATACCTAAAATTGAAGAGATTTTCCATGTTTTTAAGTATACATTTTCAAAGTTGTCTGCTACAGATTTGCTGTATGATGGAAAGGGTTAACCTTTTCCCTCATATAGACGCTTTCAGACGCCTCTGCAGCAAACAGCTTTTTGAAAACATAGTGACAAATGAAGAAATTGCTCAAAACGAGCAATTTCTCCTTTTGCCACAATGTTTTCCACTTTTTGTCATAGGTTATCCATTCAATTATGGAGATTTTCTATTTTTTGGCAAAATATCTTCAAAGTCGTCTGCTGCAGAATTGTCGTATGAGGGAAAGGGTTAAACATTAATTGGACACCCAGATGTATATACCACACACCCAGGTACCGGGGGTGTATTCAGAAGATTTATATACCACACACTTAGGTACCGGGGGTGTATTCAGATGTATATACCACACACCCAGGTACCGGGGGTGTATTCAGATGTATATACCACACACCCAGGTACCGGGGGTGTATTCATATGTATATACCACACACCCAGGTACCGGGGGTGTATTCAGATGTATAAACCACACACCCAGGTACCGGGGGTGTATTCAGATTTATATACCACACACCCAGGTACCGGGGGTGTATTCAGATTTATATACCACACACTTAGGAACCGGGGGTGTATTCAGATTTATATACCACACACTTAGGTACCGGGGGTGTATTCAGATGTATATCCCACACATCATGTACCGGGGTGTATTCAGATGTATATACCACACACCCATGTACGGGGGGTGTATTCCGATGTATATACCACACACCCAGGTACCGGGGGTGTATTCAGATTTATATACTACACACCCAGGTATCGGGGTGTATTCAGATGTATATCCCATACACCCATGTACCGGGGGTGTATTCAGATGTATATACCACACACTCAGGTACCGGGGGTGTATTCAGATGTATATACCACACACTTAGGTACTGGGGTGTATTCAGATTTATATACTACACACCCAGGTACCGGGGTGTATTTAGATGTATATATCACACACTCATGTACCGGGGGTGTATTCATATGTATATACCACACACTTAGGTACCGTGGTGTATTCAGATTTATATACCACACACCCATGTACCGGGGGTGTATTCAGATGTATATACCACACACTCAGGTACCGGGGGTGTATTCAGATGTATATACCACACACTTAGGTACCGGGGTGTATTCATATTGATTTACATCACTTAGCGCTCGGTATGTTAGCCTAACTGGTGTTTGAGTCAAAATAAGACCTTAACGATTTGCTAGTGTATGAGTATGGACTTCTCCAATGAAATTACAGCTTAAACACCGCTTTCCCACATAAAAAGAACTGCAGCAAAACGACTTTGAAATGATATAAACATGAGAATTTTTTTTTTTTTAATGAAACTATAATTATTAAAAAGAGATAAAAACATTGTGGTAGGAGGAGACACTGCTTATTATGAGCTATTTCTTCTTGTGCCACAATATTTTCAAAAGTCGTCTGCTTCAGAAGCGTCGGAGATGGTCTACATATGGGAAAGGGTATATTTACAGATATATTTTTATTTCGATTTTGTTGTTGACTTAATGAGTTTTATACTGAGTACTTTTAGTATAGGTGTTGCTAGCCATAAAACAGTTTTAACCCTTTCCCTCATATAGACGCTTTCTGACGCCTCTGCAGCAGACAGCTTTTTGAAAACATAGTGACAAAAGAAGAAATTGTACAAAACGTGCAATTTCTCCTTTTGCCACAATGTTTTCCACTTTTTGTCATAGGTTATCCATTCAATTATAGAGATTTTCTATGTTTTGACAAAATATGATCAAAGTCGTCTGCTGCATAATTGTCGTATGAGGGAAAGGGTTAAGAAATGTGCTACACTTTTAGTGTTTAGTAAATCCGAAATCCGAATACATCCAAATTGTAAGGGCCTCAATAAGTCATTGGTTTAGAATCGATACCCCGTCAAATCAAATACCAAAATGAACTGCACCGGGTATACATCACCTATATTTAACCATTTATATAGATAACCCCTCTCTTATTTATGTTAATAAACTGTTTCAAATAATGGAGCTAAACGGCGTAATTTAACCCTTTCCCATATTCTATGCGACAACTCTGAAAAGCAGACGACTTTGAAAACGTGTGGGGCGAAATATGCACGTTTTTCACAAACTTTATAAATGAAACTGCAGCTATTATTGAATCGATGCATTTCTGGTCTGAATAAACCCTTTCCCTCATACGACAATTCTGCAGCAGACGACTTTGAACGTATTTTGTCAAAAAATGGAAAATCTCTATAATTGAATGGATAACCTATGACTTGGAATTGGAAAACATTGTGTCAAAAGGAGAAATTGCACGTTTTGTGCAATTTCTTCTTTTGTCACTATGTTTTCAAATAGCCGTCTGCTGCAGAGGCGTCAGAAAGCGTGTATATGAGGGAAATGGATAATTAAGACTAGCTACAAATGCCCTCCGGTTGTTTTATTACTAAACAATCCGGTTAACCCTTTCCAACTTACAACAAATCTGCAGCATGTGACTTTTGAATACCACTGATGAAAAAATGTAGTACATCTCTAAACATGAAAGTATATTTATTGAATAAAGTTGAAAACATTGTTGCAAAAGGAGAAATTGTTCATCATGAGCAATTTTTCCTTTTGTCACATTGTTTTCAAAAGTCGCCTGCTGCAGATGCGCCTGCAGGTGGGAAAGGGTTAAAACAGCGGTACAGCAGTTCTGATTGCTGCACTTCTTTCTTGCTATGATTTATCAATGACTTGCCTTTGATATGAACATTGAAGTGTTAGTGATTTAGGAAGCTTAAACTATATACATGAATTAAGTATAAAGCTAGGGATCACTCGAACACGGCGATATCTCGAACACGACGATAACTCGAACATGTCGATAACTCGAACATGTCGATAACTCGAACATGTCGATAACTCGAACACGTCGATAACTCGAACACGTCGATATCTCGAACACGTCGATATCTCGAACACGACGATAACTCGAACACGACGATAACTCGAACACGTCGATATCTCGAACACGACGATAACTCGAACACGACGATAACTCGAACACGTCGATATCTCGAACACGACGATAACTCGAACACGACGATAACTCGAACACGACGATATCTCGAACACGACGATAACTCGAACACGACGATAACTCGAACACGTCGATATCTCGAACACGACGATAACTCGAACACGACGATAACTCGAACACGTCGATATCTCGAACACGACGATAACTCGAACACGGCGATATCTCGAACACGACGATAACTCGAACATGTCGATAACTCGAACACGTCGATATCTCGAACACGTCGATATCTCGAACACGACGATAACTCGAACACGACGATAACTCGAACACGTCGATATCTCGAACACGACGATAACTCGAACACGACGATAACTCGAACACGACGATAACTCGAACACGTCGATAACTCGAACACGACGATAACTCGAACACGTCGATAACTCGAACACGACGATAACTCGAACAAGTCGATAACTCGAACACGTCGATATCGCAAACACGACGATAACTCAAACGTATGTCCCTTTCGACATCAAGTTAACGCAAGTCCACTGAAATACATTTTTTCATTCCTCGGCTCAGAATATAGAAACTTATTCTATCCGACCGATAGATAATTCCTTTGATAAACTTTTCAATGTCATATTTGATTAACGGCCCCAAGTTTATTGAAAACGCATAAACATAGAACCCGCGTCAGATTAAAAACGGTCATTTTTAGCACACGTAAACGATGACTAATCAGATGATCCCATGCTAACGCATAGTCTTATCCGAGTCATCACTGTCTGTATACATGCAGATGTATAGCCCGTGGGACATTTTTGACATAAATACACGTGTATTTCAACAAGCTTAATGACAATAATGCGATTGTTATGTTATGTTATATCAAAGGCCCGAGTACATCAGACGCATCTAGGTAGACATTTACGATATTTACAGAAGAAAAGATATGCTCGGTTAATCTATTCGATGACTTTAATGTAAACCAATGTAATTAGAAGTTGTATCTAAAGGTAGTTACGTCTAAATGGAACTGATTATTGACATTGTATCGATCGTTTAAATATTGGGCTTTTAAAAAAGTCCGGAGTTAAATAATTTAATTGTAAGGTTTTTTATTCTGTGGTGAAACAGATGTGATTTTGTTATTTATTTAAAACACATACTGTGTACTTTATTTAGTTTAATAATGTTGAAGTGCGAGTACAAAGAGCTATAAACACTCGCACAATAAGAAATTATCTGACTTTTAATTCTGTGATAACATGTATATGAATATAAAAACGTTGCAGAGTGAGGATATGAAATAGAGAGAAGGGATTGAAGTTCATATTTTGGACTCTATTATTCAGTCTGACGTGTGATTGTCTGCGGTCGTGTAAATGAGAACTATCATTTGATCTTCTTCATAATAGCATACCTATATGGCTGTATCAAATTATGCGTCAAAAATACATTTGACTGACGAATATATCTTACAGCTCGACGAGTCGACAAACTTAAACTATCAGCTTTAAAAAAATACTAGCACATATCAAAACAATATTAAAGTTTAACAACAATAATGTTAAAGGATTAAAGTATATCGGAGAAAAGTTAAGATTCAATCATTTGGAATACGTTTTTAATTACAAACACAAACAGAAATACAGTGCGAAATATACTTAAACATCAAAGGTTATCTATCTGGCTGTATTACATGCGAATAACCAGACAAAACGAAGAAATGTCACAAGATAATAATTCGGACGACCTGCGATGTGGCGTCTGCCTGAAAAGTTACCGGGATCCGAGGCACCTGAACTGTTTACATGCGTTTTGCATGGACTGTCTGCAGGAACATGTCAAGAAACATAACTGGAAAAAGACACTCTTATGTCCGCTGTGCCAGAAAGAAATGATTTTACCCAAAGGAGGTGTACCTGACATTCCCAAGGATTACTATATCAGAGCGAAATCAGAAACTCCGAACCTGCAAGAATCGTCTGAATGCGAAATGTGTCAGGATAAAGCATTGGCCAAATCTCGATGTTTGGACTGTGAAGTGAATCTATGTATGACGTGTAAATCCAAACACGCTGGACCCGATTCCGGTCAGGTTCATCACTTTCTGGAGTTTGTGGAGCAGGAAATCCGAGCCAATGCAGCCAACGGAATCACAGCCCCGCCACATCAAAAGATGTCTGAGAGTAATGGATGTACGAAACATGGGGGTGAGGAACTGAACGTGTATTGTACTAAATGTAAACTGGCCGTTTGTGGAAAATGCAAAGACGAAAAGCATAGAGCACACCCAGTGCAGGCTACTGAAAAAATGGCCATGTCAATGCGAAGTTCGCTAACTCACTTTCTTGGTGCTATCAAAGCTTATTTACCTGACTATGAAGACTACGCAAGAAAAGTAAGTAATAGCCAGAAAGAACTGGATAAGGATCTTGACAGTGCTGTTAAAGACATAAATGCTCGATCTAAATTTCTTCAAAATGAGATAGACAAAATCAGAAAACAGTTGATTGACGAATTAAAGGCGAAACACAAGACCGAGACAGATGACCTCGGCAAAGAAGTCAAACAAGTGATCAATTCTTATAAATCGGTTGAAACAGTAACATCATCAGCAGAACGAATGCTGAAATTGGGAAGTGATCTTAATCTTCTAAATGCTTCAAACCGAGTTCAGAAACGCTTCATGCAGATCGAGGACGAGTTTCCAGCCTTAACAATCAGTAAGGTTAACACGGTTGGTTTTGTCCCAGGGGGACTTAAGGCTCTTGGCCTCCCATCAATGTTCGGACAATGTACTAGAGGGGAGATATCTCTACCTACTTTACCCATTCCTTGGGGTATTCGCCTGGCCAAGGACTTTGACATCCGGTCCGTGGCAAGCTTTCGGGTGCGACATTCCGACGAGACAGTCCAAGCAATCGCCCCGATTTCTGACACTGAAGCCTGGATTGCATGCGGCTGGGGAACGAAAGACGTCTTTCTGTGTACGGTCGATGGAGAAAAGAAGCAGAGAGTAACACTAGATATCCAGATTGACCACATATGCGTCACATCAACGAACGAGCTACTTGTATCCAGCTACGAGGATAAATACATTAAAAAGGTCAACAAACAGTATGAGATGGTCGATTTTGCCTTTCCCCACCTTCACCCCGGAGGTATGGTTATGACAAAGAGAAAGGAACTGTTTGTGTGCGCCGTAGACAGTTACACCACCCGGCGGGCTACCCACTCGGACCGTTGCTTAATGAAACTCTCGGAACACGGCATGAATATTGACACTTTAGATGAGTATGGTGAAACGGTACTCTTCGGAGCTCCGTATCGCGTATCGGAAGCTCCGAACAAGCACCTGTGCGTTACAGATCGTGAGGAAGGCAAGCTCCGGGTGACCATGCTGGATCAAGATGGCGTTATAAAATTTGTTTATTCTGGACCCAAAGAAGTTAAGTTGGAGAATCCATTTAACCCACTTGGTTTATGTTGTGACAGATCGGGAAATCTGCTTGTTTGTGACTGGGGTAACCATTGTGTTCACCTGGTAAACAGTGAAGGGGAGTTCAAAGGATTTATGTTGACCCGGAAAGATGGACTGTTCAAGCCAAACGCGATGGCTCTCGACAAAAATGGTAATCTGTGGATTGGCGACGGGAATTCAACCGTCCGCGTCTATAAGTATGAGAAACGAGACTTTTAACCATTTTCCTAGTGAATTCCAGCAACATCATTTCTGAGTTTTACCAAGTTATTACCATAACAAATATTGATAAATGAGTAGCGAGCAATACAGATCAGGAACATATATTGAATATATTGTTTCAAGTCCTATACGGCGGTATAGGGTATATATATGGTCAAACTTGTGGTTAAAAATCCACCCATGGGAAGTGAACTTTCTGGTCTGTTTTCACAGGTGATCTTTAAATGCAGGATAATTTATACAGAAAATGAGTATTTGCGAAATTAAACATACGGTCGCTATAGACAGGAAATTGCTATCCCAAGGATGGTCTTAAGGACAGGTTTGACTGTGTATATCATTGAATTTCTTACTAAAAAGAACATAGGAAAACGACATGAGAGACAAAACAAGATGCTGATTATGATTTATTACCATAACAAATATTGATAAATCAGTAGCGAGCAATATAGAACAGGAAAACACTACACGGACGTGCAGATTGATTTTAGTATACATCGTCCGCAATTCTAGTTTAAGCTCGTGAATATATATCGTTAAACGCATATATTGTTTCAGGTCACATGGCTGAATTAGGGATAGATATATACATACACAGTCAAACCTAAAATATCCACCCATGGGAAGTGAACAATCCGGTCTTTGTTCACAGGTAGTCTAAAATTGTAGGGTCATTTATTAAGAAAAGAGTATTTGGGAAACTGAAAGTATGGTCGCTTTAGACAGGGAATTTAATATGGTCTTAGGCAGAGGTTCGAGTGTATATATCATTGGTAATCTTTAATAAAACATAGGAAAACGACAGGAGAGACAAAACGTAATAGAAAACCCAGATCAGTCTGCGCATTCGTGTAGTCCGATCAGGCTCGTTTCTGTGGTTTGTCACGTGCCTGCTTAATCAATTCATCGTGGATTGTGGATGGATAAGGAATGTCATTGAAAGAACTTTGTTTATACAACCCTTATTCATATATATTGTTTACCAAGTTTCTATACTTAACTACAATTTTTTTTTTTTTTTATCAAAGCCAGTTCACTCGATCGTTGCAGTTATTTTGGCAAGATCAAACAAATGTGTATTCAGTGCATACTGATATTTCCACTAAGAATTGAACAATAAATCGTGGATTGTAGATAAACAAAGCATGTCGTTGAAAGAACTTTGCTTATATAAGCCTAATTCATATATATTGTTTTCAAAGTTCCTATACTTATATGCATTTTTTCTTTATATAAAAGGCAGTTCACTGGCCCGTTGTAGTAATTTAAGCAAGATCAAAAATGTGTATTCAGTGCATACTGATCTTTTCACTAAGAATTAAACAATTTATCGTCAATTATCGATAAACAAGGCATGTTATTGAAAGAACTTTGTTGATACAACCCTTATTCATATGTATTGTTTAACTTCAATATCTATAATTAGTTATATCAAAGCCAGTTCACTCGTTCGTTGTAGATATTTTAGCAAGATTAGACACGTGTATTCAGTGCAGAGTGCAGACTGATCTTTTCACTAAGAATTGAACAATGTCACCCAGATCGCATATATAACTTGAGCCGTCCCGCGAGAAAACCAACATTATGGACACTGAGTAAAATATCGACCCGGATCAGCCTAAGCATGCCGCGCAGGCTAACCCGGAAAGACACTTTTCGCCTCCTGTGGATTTTCTGTTTCAGGAATCATTTACTCTTTAACTCTATCCCCCTGAGACGGGATGCATCGGCCCGGATTAGCCTGCGCGGATCACGCAGGCTGATCTGGGACGATACATTACGTGGAGTCCATAATGTTGGTTTTCTCATGGAACGGCTCACTTATTTTGAGAACAATAGATGCTAGTAGTACTTATGTATAACATAAATGAATAAAGAATATCACCCTTCCCCGTTTGGTGAGCCATTCAATCACAATCAAACATATCGACGGTGGCATGCAAAACTTGTAACTACATCCTGTAACAATATGTCGTTGTTACACCGTTTTATATAAAACTCGCTATATATATTCAGACGTCTTTTTTTAATTGCAATCCTTTTCCACATACATAAATAAGCCTTTCAACGCATCTGCAGCCGACAACTTATGAAAATTTCCTCTCAAAAGGAGATATTGCTCATATTGTGCAATGTCACCTTTCGCAACAATGTTTTCAACTCTTTTAAAAAGAAATCACATCATTTATAGACATTTTACTTATTATTGCCTAGATATTTCAGTCGTCTGGTGTAGATTTGTTGTATAGTTGAGAGGGTTAATCATCGACCATGGGCCTGCTGGATGTAATTCCCCCCTCTCTGTACGTCCATTACGTCCCCATTTCCTAACAGTGGAAGACAGTGGTACAGTGGTAGAGCGTACCAAAGACCCTGGGGTCGAATACCGTGATGAGCGGGCTCTGCCTTTGGGTTTTTCCACATAAACGGCGCGAGATCTGGTTATAACTCCAGGAAGCAAACAACAAGCTTAACCCTTTCCCTCATATGACAATTCTGCAGCAGACGACTTTGAACGTATTTTGTTAAAACATAGAAAATCTCCATGATTGAATGGATAACAAAAAGTGGATAACATTGTGGCAAAAGGAGAAATTGTTTTGTGCAATTTCTTCTTTTGTCACTATGTTTTCAAAAAGCCGTCTGCTGCAGAGGCGTCAGAAAGCGTCTATATGATGTAAAGGGTTAAAGCTCATTTCGCAATCGATGTAAAATAAATAAGTTTAAACCTAAAACTACTGCTGAAGCCCATACATGGGGCGCATTAGGCGTAAACCTGTAAAAGCGTCTCCGTGCAAATAGTCACATGTTTATTATCACACTGCTTATCGGCTATACTTATAAACATTCATTAGGTGATACCGCCTCGTTAGTATAGTGGAAGAGCGTGCGGGTAAGGGAGGTCGTGGGTTTGATCCCCGGTCTTGTCATACCAAAGACTTTACAATGGTAGTAATGGCTGCCCTCCTTGGCGTTCAGGGTTTCAATATTCGTAATGCGACTGACTGACTGGTGTCAGGATAAACGGACACGTTGTACTGGTAACTTACCAAGGAAACGCCGTTATATAACTGTAAAATTGAAAGCGGCGTAAAACACCAGAAAATCCATCAATCATTATAAGATTCACACTGATACATGTATATGTATATTAGTTGCGTTCAGATTGACTTTATACGCCGAACATTCGGACGGGCTTCAGTAAGTGAACTCTTCAATGTTTAAAATTGGACCTCTCAATTTTTCGTCTAACAGAAAATTTGGATTTCTTTTTTTTTCTAAGTGACAAACAATTCCGTTTCTAGAGTGACTCATCTGAATCTGCATTGTTTAGAAACAAAACATTGTTTTGTCTTTGGCAGCGAAAGAATTAACTCTGTAATTTAGACTGACTCAGATAACAACCACCGAACAGCTTCTCTGTCAGATGAATCTGAATAGACTTCACATGTAGTCGAGGGGTCAAGGTTTCGGTGTGAGAAGGAACAACTAGACCACTGATCACCCGACATAGCACCGTTAATTACCGTCGTTTGATGTTTCATGCAAAGTGTCATCAGAACAGCTCCCATAATAAAGATTCTATATCAATGTTATATCCCATAATCCAATTTAAAACAATAGTAATAAAGTGTTGGGTAATATAATGTTCATTGCAAGGAAGATTACTGGTCCTGTTTTGCCAAAGTTTCCTATCACAGTTCTCTCCCTTGAGAAGGTTCCCCTTCTCTTAGATCCACAATTCCTCAGGCACCTGCCAGTACCAGCTTCCTTTTTCCTGCAACTCTTGAAGGGTACACCTGACAAACAGTTCTAAAAGTTATAAATCTGAATAATAAGTGGTTAATCATGGCACACAAGAGGAGAGTATCATCAAGGTTGGTAAGGAGCCTAAAAGGTCCAGACATGCAGAGCGGGACCAGTTACCAGGAGAAATACTGCACAAACGATAAATGTACGGTGTAGTGTCTAGTTGTTTCAATTTTCAAAGACCGATAATGATGCCAACATGGGCTTTTGATGATGTATTGCAACCTGTACAGGAGGCTAGTGATTTTAATAATGTAGGCAGGGGTATTCCATTAATGTTGAAAGAGAAGATTTGGAAAGGGCAATACTATTGGTATTGCATCATTGTTAAGGTCTTCTCGAGAGCTGCAAGTTATAACAGAAAATGGTTCGTCTGGTGAGATAACCATACAAAATGGAAAATTGTGTTTCAATAAGCCCAAAATTGAAACCTCCAGATTACCAATCGATCAGTGGACACCCGACCAGTTGGTCTCTTGGCTGATGGAAATATGATGAGCAATTTCGTTTGCAAACGGATAACAACCCGTCAACATCATGGGGAGCAATACATACAAAGTGTGGGTTGTTATACGTGAATGCTGGCAAAGGTAAATTGCCAAGCCTCTACCGTTTAAGAGACCTACATCAGCCCATTCTACATCGTGCAATTATTTCAATTCTGGAGCAAAATGCCCGAATTGCAGGTTTCGTCATGCCTGCCAGTCATGTGGCGGAAACAACCCAAAGTCAAATTGCAGGAATAGAAAATACTATTATAAACTTATAATTAGGTAAAACACATCTGAAAAACATAAATGATGCTATCTTCTTGATGGAAGGTCTCTAGAATGGATTTCCCTTAAATTACTTAGGACCACGATGTGCACGCGAATCATCAAACTTGTCTATTGCAAAGCAGCACCCATCTTTCATAAGGGCAACACTGAATAAAGATATTATTCTGGTGCCTTTCAGTACTAAACCATTTCTGTCCCTTCAAGTATCTCCTATAGGCATAGTCGCCAAAAAAGACGATGACTAAAGAATGATTCACCGCTTGTCATACCCAGACAACCAATCCATTAACGATTTCACTGAGAAAAACACTGCACGGTCACATATTCAAATATTGATCAGGCAGCCGACCTGATTTTGAAGCTAGGTAAAGGGGTACTTTTAAGTAAAAACAGATATTAAATCAGCCTTTTGTTTTACTTCCCATCACCTCACCAGATTTTGATTTGCTAGGTATCAAATTTAAAAACCAATATTTTTAATATTTTTATATGACAAAATGCTTCCTATGGGCTCGTCAGCCAGTTGTGCTATTTGGGGGAAATTTGCTTCTTTCCTACATTGGTCACTAGGTGAGATACCAAAAGTAATGACATCCTACATTATTTAGATGAGTTTCTCTTTTTGGAAAAAGCTTCAATTTTTAGGCCTGGTCTAATGCAAACCGAATTTCAGTGATTGTGTTCAATTTCGGAGTCCCTTTAGCTGAAGATAATACAGTTGAACGTACGACATGTTAAACTTTTTTTGGTGATTAAAATGGATCCAGGGGAAATGGTTATGCGGCTGGCTTCCAAAGGAAAAACTCATGAAAATGAATTATCTTCAAGAAAGATAACTCTAAAAGAAGCTGCCTTGGTCTACTGAATTTCGCATGCAAAGTTGTCTCCCCTGGTATAGCCAATCAATTCCACAATTGGAATCTGTCAAAAATCATTATCATAGAATTAGGGTCCCAAAAAGCATAAAAGTCGATTTAAACGTTTGTTTTTCCTTTATAACTAATTACAACGGTGTCACATTGACATCTAATAGATGGTTAGCAAATAACGAGCTGGAACTCTACCCAGATGCAAGGGGAGGCAATAATGCGGTTTTGGAAATTACTGTTCAGGTCAATGGGCTCATAGAAGTTGGCCCGCAGATTAAGTAAGGCAAGGTCTAACTAGGGGCATGACCCTCTTGGGTAGCCGCTAGTGTAACTTGGGTCAGACAGCTTAAGACATCAATGGGTTCTCTTAACGAGTTAAAGAATGTTGTTATCAAGCGAGCCAAAAGTCACTGCAGAGGCGTCAGAAAGCGTCTATATGATGGAAATGGAGTTAAAACACTGGTACTGTTGGCCTAGTTCCTTTACAGTTAGGGGTACATCTGAATCAAGATAGAAACTCGTGGTTTGATATAAAATCCGGAAACAACGTGACAGAACACAACACAACACAACAGAACAGACATTTGAATTGACTTTATGTTCAAGGAATAAGTAAATCTATCCGGAAGTATTCTCACGTTTAAACCTAAATATATAAACTATTATGAATATGTATATATCACATGACAATGCTTGTTTCCGATGTAATATACCCACTACGTATTTCTCTATATGTGACACGTGTAATATAATATGACCGAATCACTATTTGTGTATTCATCCGCGAAAAGTTACACAATGGCTGATACCGTGTATCCGGTAAACACAAACGTCATGACGGGACCATTATCGGTCATAAAAATATATTTCTGTGTGATTAGTTAACAGTCTATTAAGTATAACATGTTGTAACTATTTTCTGACAGCGATAAACCGATTTTCTTTTTGTGTTTCGTCATGTGATAAAAAGAATCTGACATTCGTTGTCATTTCATAAAGTTTTATTAAACTCGTCGAAGATTTTTTTTTTAAGCTCACCACAGGCTCGCTTAACAACACATTTCTTGAAATCGTTTAATAAAACTTTCTTTCACATGACAATGGTTGTTTCCGATGTAATATACCCATTACGTATTTCTCTATGTATGACACGTGTAATATAATATGACCGAATCACTATTTGTGTATTCATCCGCGAAAAGTTACACAATGGCTGATACCGTGTATCCGGTAAACACAAACGTCACGATAGATAAGCGAGGTAACGGGACCATTATTGGTCATAAAAATATATTTTTGTATGATTAGTTAACAGTCTATTAAGTATAACATGTTGGAACTATATTCTGACAGCGATGATCCGATGTTCTTGTTGTGTTTCGTCATGTGATAAAAAGAATCTGACATTCGTTGTCATTTCATAAAGTTTTATTAAACTCGTCCAAGATTTTTTTTATTAAGCTCGCCAAAGGCTCGCTTAATAACAAATTTCTTGAACTCTTTTAATAAAACTTTAAATACAATGACAATTCATGTCAGATCCTATTATATATATAAAATGACAACTCATGTCAGATTCTATATGTATTAAACGACGTGCCATTTCTAGTGTATGTATATGTGTGTGTGTGTTATGTGACTATGAACTTGTATGCTTAATGTCAACCGAAGATCAGTTGAAAGCTGCACTAATACACACACAAATAAAAAGATATTTCATTGAACTGGTTCGGTGTATTGCATTGTTCTTATTTTTCGCAATTTCTTTCATTAAATAAATATTGTATAAACTCTAGCTTTCTACTGATTCCATAAGTTTGCAGAACACTTGATTCACAAGTTTAGTTCTACGGTTCCCATACTATTTCGAGTCGTTAGGAGATAAGCATGCATCACATATTTAAAACAGACTGTTTTAAAGATTTACCACATGTTTTGGTTATTATTTACGCTTTCTTTTTAAAAACACTGTTATGGCATAATATTGGCTGCAAAGGGTCATTGTAAACAAAATAAAATAGCACATTTTGTGAAAACCAGACCTGGGGAGACAAACGACTGACTACGACTACACGTTTGACTGGCGAATCAGCGACCTATGTTACCATAGTGTCGTAATCCCACAAGTTAACCCAATCTCGTGTGGACAGCATATGGGGGTCAGCCCGTATTAACTATCTCATTACATAGCAGTAGGCCCGAACATAATTACACGTTACTACAACACTGAAGAACCTGCAGCTTGTGAGCGTGTCAGGCCAGGGGAAAGGTCAGGCTGATAACCCCTTCTGTCTCCCCATAACGGCCACAGTAAAATAACTATTGATATTTCGCCACACCACAACATGTTGTTTCGCTCCTAATGACTAGCAGGATACAGATTGCAATTATCTTTTAAAAACATCTTTAAGGCTGCTTTCCAGTTTTTAAGAAAAAATTATTTTCCTATTTTTGACAAGTGGGTCCCATCTGTCCTGTACAGACTAGCTCGTCTACTTTTATATATTTTATAAAACTTTATATGAAATGACAACTCAAGTCAGATCCTATATACATGTATATAAAACGGAGACGCAACAAGGCTCCAGTTCATCAAACGCATCTAGGTAGACTTTTACGATATTTACAGAAGAAAAGATATGCTCGGTAAATCTATTCGATAACTTTAATGTAAACGATGTAATTAGAACTTGTATTTAAAGGCAGTTACATCTGAATTACACTGAGTATTGAAATTGTGTCGACCGTTGAAATATTGAGCTTTTAAAAATGTCCGGAGTTAAATGATATAATTGTAAGGTTTTGTATGTACTGCAGTAAATCGAATCAACC
Organism: Serripes groenlandicus; assembly: GCA_031761405.1. Lineage (NCBI taxonomy): Eukaryota > Metazoa > Mollusca > Bivalvia > Cardiida > Cardiidae > Serripes > Serripes groenlandicus. The sequence goes on from JASEVX010000006.1 coordinate 66,089,363, forward strand.
AAAGCGGTTTCCAAGAAGTGTGGATTGAGTGGAGGCACCGTCAAAGGATTTGGGTTAAATGAGAAAGAGCATATTTGTAACTGTCCTCCAGCACCGCGAATTGTGATGTCATACAATGCAACACACATCACATAGCTGTTCGACAGAAGAAAGCGTAGACTGAGTAATAAGTCTTAGTTATAATACATACATAAGAACATAGACCAGCATATCACCTGAGCAAACCCGCTTAGCTTTGGTAGGAGACCTTTTGAATTGTTGCAGTAGAAGATACATTCGCTGTGCTGTTCAGCAATCTAAGTTGTAGCCTCCTATAAGATATTGATCTGATATATATATGTATACATCCCAGTATACAGTGATTTAGAAATTAAAAACAAAACAAAACAACATGGCATAGTTGGGACAAAACGAGGTTTTTATACTGTGGTGCCTTTTTTTTATTCATTTAAAACACATAAAGTATACTTTATTTAGTTAAATACTTTCGAAGTGCGAGTAAAAACAGCTACACACACCTCGCACACAAAGGAATGGGCTGACTTTTAATTCTATGATAACATGTATTTGAATATAATAACGTTGCAGAGTGAGGTTATGAAATAGAGAGAAGGGATTGAAGTTCATATTTTTGACTTTGTTATTCAGTCTGACGTGTGATTGTCTACGGTTGTGTAAATGAGAACTATCATTTGATCGTCAACATTATTGGATACCTATATGCCTGAATACAATCATGCGTCAGAGATACATTTGAATGACGAATATATCTTAAATCACGACGAGCTGACAAACTAAAACAGTAACATCATCAGCAAAACGAATGCTGAAATTGGGAAGTGATCTTAATCTTCTAATTGCTTCAAACCGAGTTCAGAAACGCTTTATTCAGATCGAGGACGAATTTCCAGCCTTAACAATCAGTAAGGTTAACACGGTTGGTTTTGTTCCAGGGGGACTTAAGGCTCTTGGCCTCCCATCCATATTCGGTTTCCTTTGCCCTTGTAGATCGGGATTAGAACGCTAGTTTGCCACTTTTGAGGTAACTTTTCGTACTTTAGGATAGAATTGAACAGTAATGTTAGTATATGTACTATCGGTTTACATGCATGTATAACATGCTCGTTAAGGATACAGTCAATCCCAGCAGATTTACGCTTTTGGAGGATTTTGACTACGCTTTCGATTTCGTCCGTTCTGAATTCGCGTGTAATGGTTTGAACGATTTGAAATATATTACTGAGTTCATTACTTAAGGGGCTGTTAATGGTATCGTCAGTACAAATGTTGTCAAATACATGGGCGAAGTATTCGCGAAAGCCCTTAGTTACTTCATGTGTTTCAAATGTACTCTCTCCAACTACTATTTGTGAGCAAATGTCGAAGTTTTTACCACTTTTCTGACGAAGCAGCTGCCAGAATACCCTATAGTCTAGTTCGGCTGCTTTGTTGAGTTAGTCGAAAACTGAGTTTTCGTACAACTCGCGGAAGTGTCTTTCGGTACGCCTAAACGCAGTTTTTGCCTGTTTGTAGGACAAGAAAACTTTGGATTGGTCCCTATGCCTTCCGGATTCGAACCAAATGTTGCGCAGCTGAAGCATTTGTGCATACAATTGCTTTACCTCAGAAGACCAATGAGGTTTGGCATGTCTATTGAAGTGAATTGTCGGAAGACTTTTGGAGGCTTGTAAAATGATGTCAGTTAAGCTATCGTTTATGAAGTCTGGCGAATAATTACACGAGTCGCTGCCTGCTATAAATGTTTTTTTCAATATTATTTTCTATATGGGACTGGTATACACTTATATTTTGTTGTGTGCATTTATTCCAAGCAATACACATACTTGATTGACCTTCCCTCGGTATAAAAGGGGTGAAAGCGATCGCGAATATTATAGGTAAATGATCCGAAGTTACAACTTCACGTTCATTAAGGATTTTAAATGAAGTGTTTTGGTTTGCAGACGACTTTTCAATCAACACATGATCTATACTGATCTTTCCACTAATAATTAGATTGGCGATAAACAATGCATGTCATTTAAAGATCTTTGCTTATACAGCCCTAATTCATATATATTGTTTACCCAAGTCTCTACACTTAAATGTGTTTTATCAAAGCAAGTACACTCGATCGGTGTAGTTATTTTAGCAAGATCATAAATGTTTATTCAGTTTAGTAAGTATTGAACAATGTCACTTAATCGCATATATAACTTGAGCCGTCCGCGAGAAAACCAACAGTATGGACACTTCGTAAAGTATCGACCCGGATCAGCCTAAGCATGCCGCGCAGATTAACACGGTAAATACACTTTTCGCCTTCTGTGGATTTTCTGTTTCATGAAATATTACTCTTTACCCCTGAGACGGATTGTGTCGACTGCGGACTGCGCAGGCTGGTCTGGGTCGATAAATTAGACATAGTCTATACTGTTTGTTTTCTCGTGGAACGGCTCACTTATTTTGAGAACAATAGATGCTAGTAATACTTATGTATAACATACATGAATAAAGAATATCACCCTTCACCGTTTGGTGAGCCATTGTTTCTGTTCAATCACAATCAACCACAATCAAACACATCGACGATTGCAATCAAAACGGTTTTAACTACATCCTCTAACAATATGTCGTTGTTACACCGTTTTATATAAAACTCGCTATATATATATTCAGACGCAAAATGGCATTAATGCAGAGCGCGAGGGTAAACAACGTCATAAAATACATATGCCTTTAACGCATCTGCAGCCGGCAACTTTTGAAAATATCCTCGCAAAAGGAGAAATTGTTCATATTGTGCAATGTCACCATTTGCCATTATGTTTTCAACTGTATTTAAAAAAATCACTTCATTTATAGACAGTTTACTTATCATTGCCTAGATATTTCAGTCGTCTGCTGTAGATTTGTTGCAATTCCGAAATAAAAGAACAAATGCAACACAACGGGCAAGTTCAATGAAATACTTTTTTTTTATTTTTGTGTGTATAAGTGCAGCTTTCAACTGATCTTCGGTTGTGTCCCGAACCGTTGAGAACAGAAATGTTAATTCACATTAAGCATACAAACTCATAGTCACATAAAACATACATATACATATACATACAATAGAAATGGCATGTCGTTTAATACATACATATTCATACTATTTTAACATATATTATACATTTAGGTTTAAATGTGAGAATACTTCCGGATCGATTTACTTATTCCTTGAACATTAAGTCAATTCAAACGTCTGTTCTGTTCTGTGTCACGTTGTTTCCGGATTTTATATGAAACTGTAAAGGAGCTAGGTCAATAGTACCAGTGGTATAACCCCATTTCCACCATAAGGACGCTTTCTGACGCCTCTGCAGTGACTTTTGAAAATATTGCGGCAAAAGGAGACATTGTTCGTCACAATATTTTCAACTATATTAATAAATTGACCGTTCATTTATAGCCATTTTTTTTATATAATAGACGTTGGTTCGTGCGCACAAACAAGGGAGATAACCTTTTTTGTTGTTGCAAATCCAAAGCGAGGTTATCGAATAATAGAAGCTCTATTTTAAACTCAAATGGTTAAGCCTTTTCTAGCCGATTTTCCCCCTTTCCCCCTCCCGTATAATGAAACAAACAGACAGACGGACGGACGGACGGACGGACGGACGGAGAGAGAGAGAGAGAGAGAGAGAGAGAGAGAGAGAGAGAGAGAGAGAGAGAGAGAGAGAGAGAGAGAGAGAGAGAGAGAGAGAGAGAGAGAGAGAGGAGAGAGAGAGAGAGAGAGAGAGAGAGAGAGAGAGAGAGAGAGAGAGAGAGAGAGAGAGAGAGAGAGAGAGAGAGAGAGAGAGAGAGAGAGAGAGATGTATACAGACACACATAAATAGACACATATAAAAGAAACAATAGTTGCACGAGAGGGAAAACAGGTAATAAACAGAGGAACATAGTGAGACCATATAAAACCAAATATATTTGTCAGTTGCAGATTTTGTCTATTTTTTAAAAGACAAACAAGGTTTTGTCATAGTGGTACACAAAATGCACAGAGCAACAATTTAGGCAGGATATCTGTGTAACGGGGAGGTTAACTTTATTAAATAATTAAGTTAGGTAGAACTTTTAAAACCTCTTGACGAAATGAAGGAATTGAAACTCAAATCAGATAACATCGGACTTTGATATCACAAAATGCTTATCAAAAGCGGAAACAGGCGCCATGTGTTCCTAATTCCTTAGCTTTGAAATTGAAAGACTGCACTCATTTTGGCTTCAACTCTTCTACAAAGATAGTAAAACAAGCACGTACAGCACACATGCATATCACTGGGGAGGTCCAATTACTGGAAAAGATAAGTAAAAACAAAAACTGCCAGTACTACCGATTTTTATAGATTCTTAAGTGCGTCTTCCCTGAATCTTCAATAGTTGCGCTCATTCATTTTAACATATGTTGCAATTAAGACGAAGTATTGCTTAAATCCACAAATATGTATGAGCAATACTTTGAGGTAACATGCTTGTCTTTATACGTATATTCCTGTATGTATACTAATACTTGACAAGGGGAAGTAAAGGTGTCTGAACGAGGAAGCAATACGCCCTTTTGTGTGAGACGCAGCTCATTCCGTGGTTTATAAAATCTAGCCTTGAACTACAAATGAGATTGTTTACAATTTCAGCAAAAAAAACAACAAAGATGTTTCCTCGATAAACTGTCAGACACATTTCCCTCAAACCCATATCAAATCTTATTTAAACCATGTCATAGAGAAAAAAGACTTCCCAGATTTTTTCCAATTCAAATCGGGAATACCAAATATCGTTGCCCGGTAAGTAAGTAAGTAAGTAAATATTTTATTTTATTGTAGTCATATGTATAAATCAAACACAGTTAAAAACAAAGCTTAGTAATGACAATAGCAAATGATTGTGTAATTGAGTGAGTGAGTCAGTGCATGTGTGAGTGAATGAATGTATGAAAGGGAGATTGTTGTGTCTATACGATCCTAATGAGAAATACATAAACGTACAAATATACATTATAAACATTATAATACATCATCGACAATTTGAAGAATTTTCCAAAAAGGGAACACTGTAAGAGTTGAAAGCATAATGTTAGTGTAAGAAATTGCACATTTACGAGCAAATTTTTACTCTTATAAAATGCCCGTCATAATCGGGTCGAAAGTAAATTAAATGTTTAGTCTATGATTTGGCCCCTTACCTATGCGTATTCTAACAATAATTCGCGTAGATACCGCCAAACTTTGGTTATTCATGTTGAGAAACACTGTTCTACGTTTTCAATGGTATCGATTACAAAGTGAAGCACTGTTGGCCTTATTTGTTACTGAATGCAAGTACAGGATGTGACGTAATAGTGAATCATCTCAGGAACAAATTTATTCTGAAGCCGCTGCTAAGATCGTCAACATCTTATATTTGTGTTCGTGAAAATGGGGAGTATTGCTTCACTGAGTATTTTAGCCATATTATTTATGGTGAGTTATGTCAATACATTACCATCCGAGCCTATGTGTTCCAAGTTTGATTATGAGATGAAAACAATGGAAGCTATGTTAAGAACCGAACAAAAAGTAATAACTATGATGCAAGAAATGAAAGTTATTCATGATTCTTTTTCTAAAAATCTTGACGAAATGAAGGAATTGAAAGTCAAAATCACGTCGGACTTTGATGCCCTTGCGAAAACCATCGATGGAAGACTGTCGGATCAGTTCTCACAAATGAGTGGTGATATGGAATTAGTGACGAAGAAGGCAAACGATAAAATGCAAGAAATTGATGGATCTTTACAAAAGATTACACACAAAGGTAACATTTAGTTACATTACATTATCTTTCATATATTAATTGTAAGTAACACTAGGGGCTGTTTTGTTGAAGTCACTTATGTTCAACATTTATATAACTGTCTTCTCTTGACTTAAGATGTCATTTTATGTGTTTATTTAAGTTGATTTGCTGTTCAGCAATTGTCAATAATATCTCGGTGACATGATATTTATAATAATATAAAGCGTGTTGATATGAGAAAGACAGAAACGTATCCATATTCATTGTTACAGATGAAGAGTTCTAGTCAACTACGTATTGATAAAAAATAATGGAAATCAAAGAAGAAAAATCAAAATGGCATTGATTAATCGTATCTTATCAGGAACTATACATAAATGTAACCGTAAAACGAGCTCTGCAGCATTAGTTGTAGTGATTTGTAATGAAAACACATAATGATAATAACGTTTTTCATTTGTACTATAATTATTATGAATATCATCATCATCATCATCATCTACATCATAACCATTATGTATGATATTAATATCATTGTTATAATTATGTTTGTCATAACTGATAATAATTATATTTAAAAAGCTTTAATATCATTAGTGAGGCATCATTTTTGGTGTAGTTTGTGTTCATAATTAAACAGTAGACCGGTGTAAGACAAATGGTATCTTTGTATATTATATGTGGTGTGTTTGCTCCTGTAATGTAAGCAGCTGAGTTGCTTAACATGTCCTTCTGTTTCGGTTCGATTTCAAATGACAATAAACATATTTCCATATTTCTGCCCAAATGTTTTAAAAGTCGCTAGCTGTGGGCAAGATTGAAACAGTTATTCGAATAAGTAGGCGTACCTCAGAGTTATTGTTCCGGCCGATTTCTGGTTGCTCAGTCGGTCCAGGGTTAAATTTTAAAACAACATCGGCCAATATTATTCCATCATTTGAAAAAATAATAATGATAAAAGCATCATATTTTACCACCAATGGATTAATGATTCATGTGGAAAAGCAGCCAGTTGCTTGGTAATACCGAACTTTTATTTTTAGTACTGTGTCAGGAAACACATGGGTATGTGAACTGATCGCCGATATATGAGATTTTTAATTGACAACGGCTTTTAACCCGTACCAATCAAACATTAAGGTATGATTGACACTTTGATTGATATAGTCTGGTGTAATTAATATGATAACGACAGCAGGTAACATATTAAACCCATTAGCACGAGGAATGCATAGTTTACCAACTACGCTTCAAAGCAGGTTGGTGGATAATGTAGTATGATACACTTTTCACCTATCTATGCAAGTTACTTGAAATATGTGATTTATTTTAATTTAAACCCCTTCCAACTGTTGCCGCATCTGCAGCAGACGGCTCTTGTCAATACTGAAGCAAGATACTGGGCAATAATATTGCCACATTATTTTTAACTCCATTCAATATTTATTCTTTCAGTTATAGTTTTGCCTTCATGTTTTCAAAGTCGTCCCCTGCAGATGTCTTGTATGTGGGAAAGGTTTTTCTGGTGGGCGGCGCACATACGACCAAACAATGGGGTTGGGGCTGGTGGAAATAGGGGGGTAATATTTATTACGTAACATTACGTAATCCTTTCCTGGTCACGTTGAAACGTTATGGTTTTCACACTTATAACAATTGTCCTTTTTTCATTCACTACCCTTCTTCTTCTTCTTCGTTAAAATGGGGGAAAAAAGGAAGCTTTTCCTGCAAAGAACGCTATCAAGTTTTCTTATTTCATTCCCTTTCAAAACTAAATTATTCGAACAATTTGAAATCATCATTATACAATCCCATTTCAGTCAAATAGCTCCAGTTTTTGTTCCATGACGCAATTGTGTGTAAGTGCGTATACTTACTTATACATTTAATTTCAGACAATGAACCATCAGATTGAAATGTTCCTCTGAATAAGAAAGGGTTTGTGTGAATGTTAACGAGATTTTTCATATTTTGTTATATTTAAATTTATAGGAAAAATACTTCAATTTGGTTCATTTACATTGTTGTTTCATTACATGTGTGCACGAAGTTTAAACAGGAAGATATTCTTAGATTTTGATTAAGTAGCATGATATATGTTATAGGTTCTTAGGCCGGTATTATTTTTTCGCTAGGTATGGTTATAAATATGTGACCTTTTAATTAATCGTTTTTATTCATACAAATTACTTAGTGAGTTATAGAACTTAAAGAAATATATTGATTATACAATAAGCGACCAGGTCAGTATCAATATTCTGATTCATACAGGGTCTATCATACCATAGACACTGATAAATACAACCTACAAAGATAAATATTCGCGCAAACGCAAGTTTAACAAAACTAATTAGCCAAAATGTATACTGGTGTTGTCATTTATTATGTATTACACACTTAAAATCAATTGAATTTCTACAAAGAGTAGTGTAATCTAGGAATTGATGGTCTTTGATGACGTCGCACCCGAATTTGTCACGTGACAAAAAAAAAAATTGATTTCGCCTCGCGGCTGCTGTAAGTTTTAAGCCTTATGAAAGCATAAAAACAAATCATATAAAAAAAAAATTCAATGATAAATAGATTTGTTTCATACTTAATTTCTAGTTAGTGTAATATTTACGACATGTTGAAACGGTTGCAGTGCCACTTTAACAAATGATAAAAGAAGTATAAAATCCATAACGCATTGAAATAATAAACACCAAAGCAAGTTCACGTATGTGTTGTGGTTGTAAGTCCGTCCGGCTTTCGAGCGGGAGTCCAGGGTTCGATTCCCGGTCGGGTCATAATTTTGTGGTTAAAGCTCCAGCATAAATTTGAGGGTATAACCTTACTACCGTGTGTGTGTTATCTCCCACCCGAAAATTCCTCAAGGTATTTTGACGTCACGTCATTCTACGATCATTTGCTTACGTCTATATACGAGTTTCAGAATGACGGTTACATTTTTGTGTGTGGAGACTTTAACAGCAGGTGTGGTGAGCTTGAAGATTATATTGCGGGTGTTGACTCTATTCCCGAACGTAACGTTGTAGACTTTACGGTAAACACCTATGGAGATTTACTAATCGAATTCTTAATCAACACAAACTTTTGTATTCTGAATGGTAGAAACTCTATGAATAACGACTTTACGTCAGTTTCAACAAAGGGCAGATCTGTAGTTGACTATTGTTTGATTCCGCATGATTGTATTGACATTTTCAGGAAATTTTCCGTGGTCCATGTAATAGACTTAATTAACACTATACCAAATTTCAGTAACTGCATGGGTACGTCGATGCCTGATCATTCGCTTTTAAGATGGGATGTTGTTTATTATATTACGAGTGAAAGCCAGAAGTTTCATTCTGATTCTGATTGCAGCACATTTGATAAGTTTGACTTAAGTAATATTCCAAATGGCTTTATGTGCGATCCTAGCACTTTGAGACAGTTAAACAGGTTAATTGACAATCTAGAGCAAGGTTTACAAACGCAAAATGATATTGATTCCATGTACAGTGAATGGTGTGGGCTAATCAAGGTATCCATGTATAAAGATATTCCGTACGAGGCTATTACTTTGTCCCATGGACCGACTTATTGTAAAAGAAAACGAAGACCGGGTAAAACATGGTGGAGTAAAAAGCTATCGGATTTATGGTTCCTTTTGTGTGATAAAGAGAAAAGATGGCTTAAATCTGACAGGAGAAAATGCGATCTGAAGTCTGAGTATGTGTATGCTAGAAAGTCATTTGATAAGGAAGTGCAGAAAGCTAAACGCTTTTACTGGTACTCCTGTCAGAATGACCTTTCGAATAATGCTATATCGAATGACTGCAACTTTTGGAAAACCATTGGGAAAATAGGAATTAAGCAGGAAAAGAAACAGCACATTCCTATGGAAGTGAAGTCTGATGATGGAACTATAAATAGAGATGTTTCTGTCGTTCTCGAGAAATGGAGATCAGCTTTTAGCTCACTGTTTAATGCGCATACTCAGAACTCTTCTATGTCCTGTGTAGATTCTTCTGAAAATGATGATAATTTGTCTTTTAACGAAAACATCTCTATAATTGAAATTAAAAGAGCAGTGGAAAAGGCAAAAACTGGAAAAGCAGTAGGATCAGATGCAATACACGCTGAGGTTGTGAAAAACGATTCGGCTGTATTGTATATGCATACATTATTCAATGTTTGTTTTAATAAAAGTATTGTACCAAGTATATGGAACAAATGCATCATTAATCCTATACCGAAATCGTCAGCTACAGATCCAAGAGATCCTTTATCGTACAGGGGTATAAGTTTAGCCTCATCCATTTATAAAATGTATTGCAGCATATTAAATGACAGGCTTTGTAATTGGGTTGAAGAACACAATCTGCTGGAGGATGAGCAGGGCGGCTTTCGCAAGAATAGAAGTACTATTGATCAAATATCAAGTCTCACAAGTATCATTGATACAAGAATTAAACGAAAACTGGCCACTCATACCGCATTTATCGATTTTAAGAAAGCGTACGACTCGATCAATCGTGATAAGTTGTGGGCTCGACTGTTCGAAATTGGTATCTCAGGTAAAATGCTGAAGGCCGTTAAGTCGCTCTACTCGTCCATTAGTTCATGTGTTCGCATAAACTCTTTATGTACAGACTGGTTTGAAACACAGTGTGGACTAAGACAAGGCTGTGGTATTTCACCTCTGTTGTTCAACCTGTTTATCGATGACCTTGTTAAATTCATTAAAAGCTTAGATATTGGTATTTCTGTTGAAAATGAAAAAGTCTGTATTTTGTTGTATGCTGATGACATTGTTCTTCTAGCCCCTAACGAGGACGACCTGCAGTCTCTACTTGATGCATTGTGTGTTTGGTGTAACCGTAATGATATGACTATTAACTGCTCTAAGAGTAATGTTGTGCATTTCCGACCGAAGAGTGTACAGCGTACTGCTTACAATTTCCGGTGTGGAAATGACAATTTAAGTGTTGTTGATAAATATGCTTATTTAGGCCTAGTTCTGAACGAATACTTGGACTACAATGTCACAGCAAAAGTAGTTGCTCAGAGTGCTGGTCGCGCGCTTGGTCTTATTATTTCAAAATGTAAAAGTGTCGGGGGAGTTCCTTACGACGCTTTTACAAAGTTATACGACTCTATGGTATGGCCGGTGATCAACTACGGTGCGCCTATATGGGGCTTTAAAGTATACTCTTGTATATCCGCCGTTCAAAACAGGGCCATGCGTATCTTTCTAGGTGTTGGAAAGTATACGCCAAATGATGCTGTTCTCGGTGAAATGGCATGGGTTCCACCCAATGTCCGCCATTGGAAATCGGTTGTGAGCTATTGGTGTAACCTATGTAACTTATCTCGGCAGCGTATAAACAAGCGAGTAGCACTCTGGGCAGATGGTAGAGCTAATAAGTCTTTTAAAACTTGGTTCTTTTATGTCAAAGAACAGATTTCTAAACTTGGTATAGATGTGCGGCTAGACTTGAATTATCCCTTGCATAAACGCACTTTCGTCAGTGCTATACAGGAGCAGTTAATGTTGGCTTTTATTAATGATTGGATAGAGAGAATAAATACATATGAAAGTAAAGGTGGCAAGGGCAGAAATAAGCTTAGAAACTATTGTAAAATGAAAAATGGTTATTTCACAGAACATTATTGTAAATTAATATTGCCCCCCACACATAGGTCAGCCTTGAGTAAATTTAGATGCGGTGTCGCACCTATTAGAATAGAAACTGGTAGGTACGAAGGTCTGGCTGAATACGATCGTCTCTGCCCATTCTGCGACACTGTTGAGTCAGAAATACATGTTTTATTTTATTGTAAGCTATATGAGCAAATACGTAAAGAATTGGTCGAAAAGGCCCTTTCGGTCAACCCTTCATTTGCCAGTATGTCTGATATAGAAAAGTTATCATTTGTTCTGTCAAATAGGAAGATAGCAAGATTTAGTGCCAAAACCTGTAATAATATTTTAAAAACGAGATTATTTTATTTGTGTAAATAGTCCTTTATCTGTTTATACGCCCGTATTTTAATATTTTGAGTTGTATTTTATTCGGTTGTACTTGTTTTATTTCATTTTGGGTTTATATGTTATACATAACGCATCTGTTTATTTGAAGTTGTACTTTACGACGAATGTTATATTTGTTTTATAAGTATTAACTTTTGTTTCTTATGTTAAGTTAACTCAATTTGATGTATTTGTGCATGATTCCCCGATGGGAAATGCGTCGTATCTCCTTTAACATTTTTTAACTGTCAAGGTTTTGTGATGATCTCTTAGTCTCTTATAATTCTGTTTTGAATGGCTTTGTACATTTGTTTGTTAACTGTGAATATTGTTTTATATTATGTAACATGTACAAAGATGAGACTTTAATAAAGATTATATATATAACAAATAGTTTAAAATGATAAAATGTCTTCCTTCCTAGCATTTCGACAGAGGTATCGGTAACATGATAAATTTAACCGGAATTAGTTGTTCACGAAACGCCGTGATATACCTGAAATAATGTTAGAAATGTCATAAAACACATTAAAACAAACAAAACAAATAACTTAATGAACAAGCGACGGAAGAGCTTCTTCAGTGTTACATTATGTAATTCGTGATTTGTGAACTTTTCCATTTCCTAAAACAACCGTCATTTCACTCATTTGAAACAAACAAGTTTGGATTCATTATTTAGATGAGTAATTAGTTTACATTCATATTGATCATACATGTACTCTGAATACAATCGTGAGATTGAACGTCAAAAGTTGGGGCTCACGCAAGATTTTGTCACATGTTGACCATTAATCTTCATTATATTCGCCATTTTTACAGCTGCATGTATGATTTTGGTATGATTACAAAGGAAATAAAATAAACTTCGGATGCACGACCTTTATTATTATCTTTGGTAAACGAGTGTATTTATAAAAAGATAGTTTGCACGGAATACGCTTAAAAATGACGTTGTAATTTGTAACAAAATGTTCTAACTAAGTATACGAAACATAATCTTAAAATTACATTTTTTAAGAAAATTGCAGGAAAATTGATCAACCGACGTCGTATACGTATTAAAGGAAATTACGCAATTTTGACGGAAATAAACAAGACCTCCAAGAAGATGGATGTCGTTAAGGAAAAAACCAAATTTTGTAATTCAGTTTAAAAAGGGTGTATTTTACCATACTAATTTTTTTAAAAATAAAAATGAGGCTTTCTATTTTAGCAAAATACTACAAAATTTTGCATGGAAAATACGTCTGAACCAGAATTCCTGTAAATAAATTTTAGCGTCAAAAACTGTTATTTTTGTTCATGTTATTTTCACTGATAAAATGTCCCCTTTCACCGAAAAACACTTATACTGATAGTGTTAAGAATTAAACAAAAATAATTAAAATTGTGTATTTTATTTTTCCATTTTGAGTTTATTTTCAACATACGTCTAGAACATTGTTTTTAAATTTCAACGTGTTTAATTAATATGTTTATATTGAATGAAATATCATAATTTTTTTCATAACTGACAATTTGTCCCCTTTGAGCGTTATTTAACGTTTATTACGTGTACTTTTTATAGGGACGCCACCAAAGGGTACCTTTGAGTATTACCTCTGGTTAAAATGATCTAAAATCTCCCAATCGAATAATAGATATTATTGTGCAATTCAAAATAATAAACAACGGAAACAGTTGTCAGAAAGCAAAGAGGGTACGAAAAAAAGAAATCGGAGAATCGCGTCCAGGGACAAACTAAACAAACTAGAAAACAAGCGTATACGTCAGAGGGAAGATGTAAGAAAATTTAGAGCAAGAAAGGCTCAAGAATCACATACACATACACAAAATAACTTCAAACATAGAATGGGAAAAAATCGCGCGTTAAAAGTATTTAAATCGGATCTTTCCCAGATCACATGCATTGTACGGTTTTAATGAAAACTGCGTTCAATTTTTTACGAAGTCAAACCGGACGTCATTCTGTTACAGTCGTGAGTCCCAACTTTTGACGTTCAATCTAAGGGAGACTGGCTCGAATACCGTACATGTACACGACTAGCAATTCTAAATAGAGCCTTCAATTTATATTTTCAGATTTGAATGTGGCCTTCTCCGTTACCAAGCCTACGAAGTCTTTAGTCAACGGAGTACCCACATTTTCCAGAACGGTCACCAATGTCGGAGGAGCCTATAACATGGATACCGGGGTATTCGTGAGTCCTATAGATGGTCTCTATATGTTTGTGTTTACTGTCGCACCCCTCGGTAAATACGACGTGTATTGCTATATTATCCATAACGGTTCGTATAAGGGGTTGGGGAGAACATTTACTGGTAACTCGGCCACAACGGCTTCAACGTCCGTATTTCTTATATTATCAAAGGGGGATTCTGTAACTTTGGGAGGTTGTCAAGGCTGGACATACGTCTATAATGGAAACTACCAAACAACGTTTAGCGGTGCTTTAATCAAGCAAACCAGTAACATGTAATTAACTTAGCTGGAGTATGAGAAAAAACAGGTAAATGTGAACTGTCCTGTTTTGACTATAGATTAGTATGCCTACCTAGAAGACTCAAATGTTCGAATATATATGACTCTGTGTTATACCACCGTACGCCCCGATTTTACTTTTCGCATTCACGAGATAATCATCATGTTATAATCCCTTGAATTGTGTCAGGTAATCATACCGTAAAGATTTTTCACAACGATCACCAATGTCGGAGGAGCCTATCATATGGAAACCGAGTAGTCACCAGTCCTGTAGATGGCCTCTATATATATGTTTGTGTTTACGATAAAAAAGACGTGTATTGCTTGATTTACAATAACGATTCGGATAATGTGTTGGGGAGAACATATAGTGATACCTAGTAAACAACGGCTTCAACGGCAGATTTTTTTATATTAAGAAAAAGTGATGCTGTATCTTTGGGGGTATCTTTCAGGTTGGGCAAACGTCTATTCTGGAAACTACGACACAACTTTTAACGGTGCTTTAATCAAGCAGAACAGTAAACAGTTATAAACTCATTTGGATTATAAATACAAATATGTATTAGTGAACTTTCCCGTTTTGACTATAGATCAGTTTGCCTACATATCAGACTGAATGTTAGACTGTGTGGACTCTGTGTTATACCACCATAAGGCTCTACGTTTCTATGGGCATTTACTAGACAATAACCATCTTAAAACCCATTGAATTTTCGCGGAAAATGATTACGTGTAATGCTGTCGTTTGTTATCATCACGACATATACATGCATTGGCGAACTAAACATCATATAACGTTTTGAAAAATTGTGACAAAATGGAAATTTGCTTAGAATGTACACTTTTTTTCATTTACCACAATGTTACAACTCTATTCAACAGTTTTCTTTCATTTATTGATATGTTCAATATTTTACTAACACATGTACAAAGCCATCTGCTGCAGATATGATGAATGTTTAGAGGTATAAGATTTAAGAATCTGATCAACGCCTGTATCATTTTATTATAATTAGAATTATAGAATAGTCTCTCTTAATTTATTCTTAATATTTCATACCTAAACTAGAGAAATTCACACTTTATTCGATAAAGAAAATAGTTAATATATTGAAGAAAAATAAAGTTCCACTGTATAATAATGTACATGTCTTTAATTAGTGTTGGATAAGAAGGTCAAGTTCGCTAAATAATTTTAATTTCTAAGTATGATTTTGGCTTAATATTTTATATTTAGATATATATATATATATATATATTGGTGGGAAAAGAAAGATTGATTCATTTGAGTGAGACAGTTTGTACAACTAAAGAGAAATGAAAAATTCTGTGTAAATTGTACCTCTAAATTAATTGAAAATGATTATAACGTTTTACTCATTTGTTCTAAATATTCTAATCTAAGATCTAAATACATCAAAATGTATTATACGTGGCCAACAAAACAAAAAATTATAAATATGATGACATCAAACTCAAGAATTGTGATAAATAATCTAGCGAAGTATATATTTTATGCTAATAAGATGAGAACATGTATATAATAACTACTAAATGCAGTATTGGGAGCATGTATGCGGAGGGTCGTAAATTCGGCTTGTTACAAGCTGAGAATGCGGTCTTTCGAATGCAAACGACGTTAAATGTACTGTTATTCTTTACTGTAACATTTCTTTATATTGATTGTTTCAGGTCATGGATCTGCGCATTTTTATTTGACGTTTGATTTATATTCTACTAAAATGATTTTTAATTTGGTTACAAAGCGATGTGCGCTTGGACCAGAACGCATGTACGTGCGGTCTTTTCTCAGTAAGTATCGTTCAACCAGATCCCACAATAACCTGATACGGTTGCGTATTCTATGCACATGTATGAAGTAAGAAGCGCAAAGTGCAGAAAAGGATCAGACTGTATAGATATGATGTTTTATCTTGGCTTGCACTTTTCGCCAGAGACATACTATTCGCATTAACGCGGTGAAGGGATTAAATAGGGACGCATGTGTGTGTTAAATGTCTATGTTATGCTCTTTTGTAAATGCACAGTCCCTTAATTATGTTAATATGTATTTTGTCACATTTTTCAAGGTTTATAAGTTTACATATATATCAATGCTTTGCACATTTTAATTCTTACACACTTTTGAGAACATTGTTAGCAGAGGAGAACACGTAAATAACTCTTTCGTCGCCGCATTTCTAAATCGGACTCTTCCATTTTTAAATTTTAACTTTATATTATTTGACATTGTATGAATATTTTGAGGAAGAAGGTGTAGTATTAAGAGCAAATGCAGATGCAAAGTAGTCTGTATAGATATACGGGCTAATCTTGGCCTGCACTCTTCGCATGGTAGATGCAAATCAGCTACGCGCGGCGAGGGGGTTGAAAGGGACAACTTTGTTGCTTAAATGTTTATGTTATTCTCTTCTGTAAATCCATAACCTCTTAGTTTTGGTAATCTGTTTAAAATTGCTATAAACAAGTTTTAATGCAATAAAATATATGAAATATTAATTTATTATCATTTGTTTCATCTGTCCTTTATTTTCCCTTAGTTTACATCTATGTATTTAATAGTCGTTTTCATTTCTTACAGTTCTCTGTAAATATTGTTTGTTTAATAATAAAAATGTCTTCTAATTTGATGAATTGCTTATTCAATTTATGAGTTTTTGTCAGTCGTCTCGTGCGTATTTATGACAACTGTTGATAACGATCTACTAGCGCATCCACGCTTCTCTAGCCTCACTTTCAACGACACGAATATTCTTAATGGATATTATTCAGATTTGAGTTGTGTCTCGTGCGTATTCATGACATATGTTGATAACGATCTACTAGCGCATCCACGATTCTTTAGTCCCACTTTCAACAAGACAAGAATATTCGTAATTGATATTATTCAGATTTAATAAGTGTCTCGGGCGTATATATGACAACTGTTCATAACGATTTACTAGCGCATCCACGCTTCTTTAGTCCCACTTTCAACAAGACAAGAATATTCGTAATGGATATTATTCAGATTTAATAAGTGTCTCGGGCGTATTTATGACAACTGTTCATAACGATCTACTAACGCATCAACGCTACTTTAGTCTCACTTTCAACGAGACACGAATATTCGTAATGGATATTATTCAGATTTGAGTTGTGTCTCATGCGTATATATGACAACTGCTCATAACGATCTACTAGCGCATCCACGATTATTTAGCCCCACTTTCAACGAGACACAAATATTCGTAATGGATATTATTCAGATTTGAGTTGTGTCTCGTGCGTATTCATGACAACTGTTGATAACGATGTACTAGCGCATCCACGCTACTTTAGCCTCACTTTCAACGAGACACAAATATTCGTAATGGATATTATTCAGATTTGAGTTGTGTCTCGTGCGTATATATGACAACTGTTCATAACGATCTACTAGCGCATCCACGATTCGTTAGCCCCACTTTCAACGAGACACAAATATCCGTAATGGATATTATTCAGATTTGAGTTGTGTCTCGTGCGTATACATGACAACTGTTGATAACGATCTACTAGCGCATCCACGCTTCTTTAGTCCCACTTTCAACAAGACAAGAATATTCGTAATGGATACTATTCAGATTTAATAAGTGTCTCGGGCGTATTTATGACAACTGTTGATAACGATCTACTAGCGCATCCACGCTTCTTTAGTCCCACTTTCAAAAAGACAAGAATATTCGTAATGGATACTATTCAGATTTAATAAGTGTCTCGGGCGTATATATGACAACTGTTGATAACGATCTACTAGCGCATCCACGCTTCTTTAGTCCCACTTTCAACAAGACACGAATATTAGCAATGGATACTATTCAGATTTAATAAGTGTCTCGGGCGTATTTATGACAACTGTTGATAACGATCTATTAGCGCATCCACGCTTCTTTCTCCCCACTTTCAACAAGACAAGAATATTCGTAATGGATATTATTCAGATTTAATAAGTGTCTCGGGCGTATTTATGACAACTGTTGATAACGATATATTAGCGCATCCACGCTTCTTTCTCCCCACTTTTAACAAGACAAGAATATTCGTAATGGATACTATTCAGATTTAATAAGTGTCTCGGGCGTATATATGACAACTGTTGATAACGATCTACTAGCGCATCCACGCTTCTTTAGTCCCACTTTCAACAAGACACGAATATTAGCAATGGATACTATTCAGATTTAATAAGTGTCTCGGGCGTATTTATGACAACTGTTGATAACGATCTATTAGCGCATCCACGCTTCTTTCTCCCCACTTTCAACAAGACAAGAATATTCGTAATGGATATTATTCAGATTTAATAAGTGTCTCGGGCGTATTTATGACAACTGTTGATAACGATATATTAGCGCATCCACGCTTCTTTCTCCCCACTTTTAACAAGACAAGAATATTCGTAATGGATACTATTCAGATTTAATAAGTGTCTCGGGCGTATTTATGACAACTGTTGATAACGATCTACTAGCGCATCCACGCTTCTTTAGTCCCACTTTCAACAAGACAAGAATATTAGCAAAGGATATTATTCATATTTAATAAGTGTTTCGGGCGTATTTATGACAACTGTTGATAACGATCTATTAGCGCATCCACGCTTCTTTCTCCCCACTTTCAACAAGACAAGAATATTCGTAATGGATATTATTCAGATTTAATAAGTGTCTCGTGCGTATTTATGACCAACTGTTCATAGCGATCTACTAGCGCATCCACGCTTCTTTATCCACACTTTCAACAAGACAAGAATATTCGTAATGGATATTATTCAGATTTAATAAGTGTCTCGGGCGTATGTATGACAACTGTTGATAAGGTCTGTTGATAACGATCTACTAGCGCATCAACGCTACTTTAGTCTCACTTTCAACGAGACACGAATATTCGGAATATTTGAGTCCGTACGTTGGAATAGGTGCAAGTTAACTGTTTGCATTTATGAATAGTATAGGTTCATATCACCGTGTCCACCTGCACATGCTCCGTCTTATTAAAATCTACACAATTTAATAGAAGTTTCTTAAAAGCTTTTGCCAGTAATAAGTTAACAGTTTATATCTTGATCAGATTCTCCGGATGGACAGGCTGATCTAGATTTATGCCGTTCATCGAATCTAACTTGTACCTTTTCGCACGGAAGGACTTATTGGAATGTAAGAGTGTTTGAAACCTTTCTGTGGCTAATTCGCGAACATTGCAGTACCAGATCAAACTACAGTGCAACTTGTCTTTAAAGGCCCCCATGAGAAAAGAAAGAAATGGTATTTGCTCACAGGTGGTCTTTAATTACATGGTCATTTATGCAGAAAATGAGTAATTGGGAAAGTGTGATCGTTATAGACAGAGAATTGCTTAACAAAGGTGGTCTTAAGCATACAGGTGTGACTGTATGTTCAATGGCTTGTTTTCCTAAATCATGATTCGAATGCTAGCTAGGTATGTCCTGCAAGCGCGGCCGAGCACTCTCTGGGCGGTTTTCTGTTCCCGTCCAGAGGCGCGATCTGACCCGAATCCTTACTGGTTGAAAAGTTCAGTAAGTAGATTTTTATGTGGCGTGACCAATATAAGGTACAAGTTAAGGTCAATTATTGATAACACGCCAAGTTATCTTACATAGACACATCACAATCAATATAAGAGCCGTCCTACGAGAAAAAACAATATTGTGGATTCTACGTTAAGTATCGATCCGGATCAGTCTAAGCATGCCGCGCAGGCTAATCCGGACCGACACTTTTCGCCTCCTGTCGTTTTTTGTTTCAGAAATCATTACTCTATAAGTCTTTTCCCCCGAGACGGAATGTGTCGGCCCGGATTAGCCTTCGCGGACTGCGCAAGCTGATCTGGTTCGATATATTACGCAAAGTCCATAACGTTGGTTTTCTCGCGGGACGGCTCATATGTAGGTCATGTTGACCGACTGAAGTAGCCAATTCTTTCCGTTTCTTTCACACCGTCCAAATACTGGGATGGTCCATGTGAAAAGGTACACGCTGACACTTGTGCATAGTATAGGTTCAGATCAGCTTCTGTGCTATTTAAGAATAATCTACACAATTTACAATACATTTTAAAATAGCTTTTGCAAGTTATTTATGTTTTATTGACACCGTGACCGAGTTGTGTGGATACTTATCATGATCTTCACTTTTCGCAAAGCTCAGACACAAAGTGAAACCGAGCTCTAGCTGCGATCAGACTTTGCTCAGACGCGGATTCATTCTATAATCCGACCAATCAGCAGTCAATTTGAGAATAAATTTGCTTCTGATAAATCAGATACTTGCGCACATAGAGTGCGTAAGAGCCGTCCCGCGAGAAAACCAAGATTATGGCCTCTGCGTAATGTATCGACCCAGATCACCCTCCGCAGTCCGCGCAGACTGATCCGGACCGACACAATCCGTCTCAGGGGAATAGAGGTATAGAGCAATGATTCCTGAAACAGAAAATTCAAATTTGCTTCTAATCAATCAGATACTTGCGCACATAGAGTGCGTTAGAGCCGTCCCGCGAGAAAACCAACATTATGACCTCTGCGTAATGTATCGACCCAGATCAGCCTGGTCCACGCACTGATCCGGGCCGACACAATCCGTCTCAGGGGAATAGAGGTATAGAGCAATGATTCCTGAAACAGAAAATCCACAGGAGGCGAAAAGTGTCTGTCCGGGTAAGCCTGCGCGGCATACTTAGGCTGATCCGGGTCCATACTTTACGCAGATTTCACAATGTTGGTTTTCCCGCGGGACGACTCATTTATAGATTTAAAGCCAGTTTGTACCTTTTAACATGGACGATCTTCAATGATAAAGAGGGCTAGGAGGTAAAAACAAATGTCACACGGTCAGTAAATGTTCAAGAATCAAAGCACTGAACGTACTAACTGCAATAGGCTCACTGCTGATAACGGATCTCAATTAGACCTTATTATTATTGTTCGGTGTTTTACGCCGCTTTCAATAATTTTTCAGTTAATATCACGGCGTTTCCTGGTTACGTTACCAGTATTATTGGTCCATTTATTCTGACATCTAACACCAGCCATTCAGGCGTAATGCTAACCCCGCAACCCTGAGCGCCAAAGAAATGCAGCTATTACAACCATTTTCAATTAGACATAGATTTATCCGAAAATATAAAAGAATGCTGTAAAGAGGGAATTTATATATTTGTAAGCATTCTTTCCTTGTAATAATATCTGCAAAAGGAGTTGTCTGCCAAATTGCGTTTGCATGTTGGTAAGTACATTTGAATATAAAACGTTTAGAATTTAATTTTAAAAAGAAGATGAAGAAAAGAAATGGAAGCCTACTCCACGGCTCGAAGTCGAACTGCCTGCTAGGTAGCGTGGTGTCTTCAGCATTACGCTAATCCAACTTTACATTGTATTTTTGGTCTCTATAAAGTAATAGAACAATACAGTTTCGAGTGTATTCGCGTGTAATACGCACTTCACGCGTGATCAACCCATGAGTACATTAGTAAGCGTAGGAATATTTTTTTATAAATTTATAAATTGCAATATATTATCAGGACATTTCTCGTCCGTTATTTCTATGAAGTAAGTAATGTTACTTCAAGTCCGTTATTTCTATGAAGTAAGTAATGTTACTTCAAGTCCTGTATTTCTATGATGTAAGTAATGTTACTTCAAGTCCGTTATTTCTATGATGTAAGTAATGTGACTTCAAGTCCGTTATTTCTATGATGTAAGTAATGTTACTTCAAGTCCGTTATTTCTATGATGTATGTAATGTGACTTCAAGTCCGTTTTTTCTATGAAGTAAGTAATGTTACTTTAATTCCGTTATTTCTATGATGTAAGTAATGTTACTTCAAGTCCGTTATTTCTATGAAGTAAGTAATGTTACTTCAAGTCCGTTATTTCTATGATGTAAGTAATGTGACTTCAAGTCCGTTATTTCTATGATGTAAGTAATGTTACTTCAAGTCCGTTATTTCTATGATGTAAGTAATGTTACTTCAATTCCGTTTTCCAGCAGATAAAGGTCTAACCGACCGATAGTCTGGCTTGTTACACGAGGACTATTTTCATCAGGAGATGTTGACGGTTCAAATCTACAGGCTTACGACGACTATCTTTGGAGTTCGATAACCATAGCAACCTGCTCTTACGATTCATCTTCTACTAATGTGTGATATTGCATGTTCGTTAAGTGATGACTAGAATCAATATTAACCCTTTCCCACATACAGACACTTTTCACGCATCTGTAGCAGACGATTTTTGAATACGTCCGAGAATAAGAAGAAATTGCTCACCCTTTACTACAATGTTTCCAACCCTAAGGTTAATATATATTCTGGTGGAACGGAGCCTGTTCGTTTGACTTGGAGGATCGTTGCAGCTGGAGTGCAAGCTAAATTTGCATTGATCATACTGTGCCTTAACGCTTTCCCTCATATAGACGCTTTCTGACGCCTCTGCAGCATGTATTTGATGGATCTGCATTAACTGGTATTCAATCAATTTTGATTTTAAATTATTCTTGAAATGTAATACATTTGGAAGTGTTGAAAATTCATTACTCCTTTTGCCACAATGTTTTCCACTTTTTGTCATAGGTTATCCATTCAATTATACAGATTTTCTATGTTTTGACAAAATACGTTCAAAGTCGTCTGCTGCAGAATTTGAGTATAAGGGAAAGGATTAACACAAGGTTATCCAAGTCCTTTCCCTCATATATCCGTATTCTGACGCTTCTGCAGCAAACGGCTTTTTGAAAACATAATGACAAAAGAAGAAATTGCACAAAATCGTGCAATTTCTCATTTTGCCACAATGTTTTCCACTTTTTGTCATAGGTTATCCATTCAATTATAGAGATTTTCTATGTTTTGACAAAATACGTTCAAAGTCGTCTGCTGCAGAATTGTCGTATAAGGGAAAGGGTTAACAGTCCTTTCCCTCATATAGCCGTATTCTGACGCTTCTGCAGCAGACGGCTTTTTGAAAACATAGGCGACAAAAGAAGACATTGCTCAAAACGAGCAATTTCTCCTTTTGTCACCAAGTTTTCAACTCTATTCAATTATCGTACTTTCATTTGAAAGGAGCTTCCAAATAATTTCGGGTATAAGTCGTCTGCTGCAGAAGTGTTGTATGTGGGAACGGGTTAAATAACACGACTATCGGCCCTGTTCACTCCACTCGTTACAGAATATTTAGACGTGTCTACATCATGACACTTTTGATCAACCAAATAAAATAATAAAATGAACAAAAGAGGGGACTATGAAACCCTGATTATAAATATCTCATTCAAGTTTATCTAGATTTTAAACTTTTCCAAGGGTTATTTTAATTTGGAACGTTCTTTATGTTTATGTATATATGTATGTCCGTCTATCTTGTGTAACTGTCAATCTGTATGTATGTTATGTCTGTATGCATGTATATACGTGTGTATGCCAATCTGTATGTTTATCTGTCTATGCGTTTGTATCTCTATATGTCTGTCTAGGTATTTGTATGTCTATCTGTCTATGTGTGTCTATCATTGTGTATGTCTATCATCGTGTCTCTATCATTATGTATGTCTATCAATATGTATGTCTATCTGCATTTATTAATGTGTCTCTGAATTTATGCCTTTCTGAATTTATGTCTATCTGAGTGTATGTCTATCTGTATTTCTTTCTTTATGTTTATGTATATATGTATGTCCGCCTATCTCTCCGTCTAGCTGTTGGTATAACTGTCAATCTTCCTGTATGTCTGTATGCATGTATATACGCGTGTATGTCAATCTGTATGTTTATCTGTCTATGCGTTTGTATGTCTCTCTGTCTATACGTGTCTACCATCGTGTGTCTATCATTATGTATGTATATCACTATGTATGTATATCTACGATTATTCATGTGTCTCTGAAGTTATGCCTTTCTGAATTCATGTCTATCTGAGTGTATTTCTATCTTTATTTCTATCTTTATGCTATTTATATATATTTATGTCCGTCTATCTCTCCGTGTATCTGTTGGTGTAACTGTCAATCTGCCCGTATGTCTGTATGCATGTATATACGTGTGTATGTTAATATGTATGTTTATCTGTGTGTTTGTATGTGTATCTGTGTATGTATGTGTATGTCTGTAACATCTGGTTATAATACTCAATGCGCATGCCTAATGTTTCCTGCCCTTCAGGGCGCCAGCTCTGACCAGGGCAGTCGTTAATAAACCGTTGTACCGAACACACGTCTACGTTATAATTACCACGCTTGTGGAATAACCCTTATTACCAAGAACACAACATGGTGTCAGAATTCGGATTTTATACAAGTTATTTAATAAACAAACTGATTTATACATTGTATGTCATCAACTTTGTGATTGAACATTAATTATCTATGTTATGACAATTACACCACAATGGCCGAAGCAGCTGAACTACCATACCCTTGTATGGACTGGAATTCAACCAATTTACCAGACAGCTGGGTAAAGTTTACACGACATTGCAAACTAATGTGTGATGGATGGCCCACTGAAGGGGAAATCACCAAAAGAACAATGTGCCTACATCCTATTTTGGGTTGGAGATCGAGGAAGGACGATACATGCGTCATGGGATCTCACCGACGAAGAAAACAAGAGTTCAACAATTATTCTGGACAGATTTAGGGACTTTGTGCAACCTAAAGCAAATCACGTACTCGCAAGGTACAAAATATATCACGAGATACAAGACAACGACTCGATAGACGAATTCGTAGCGCGTCTGTCAATAAGAGCTAAAGCTAGACTGCGCTTTTGGGGACAATACGGACGAAATGATCCGGGACAGAATTGCATTTGGCTGTTAATCCGAGCGCGTACGGGAATAGCTTATAGAAAAAGGCAGATACTTGATACTCGACACAGAAAAACGAATTTGCACAGTCACATGAATACAACCGAAAACAAATGGAAGCTATGACATCGCAGGAAGAAGACGTTGACTGAGTTTCGAGCCGGGGAAAACAACCGAGCCGCCACCGAAGGAAGACGAGCCATATAGCCCGATCACGGAAACGGTCGAGACATCAAACAGATCCGAAGAAAAGAGACAATTCGCAAATGTGTTTTAGATGTGGACATAAAACACATAAGAACACTAATGACTGTCCCGCATACGGACAACAATGCAATCAATGCGGAAAACCAAATCACTTCGCGAAAATGTGTAAAAGAAACACTAACAGGAGAGTTCATGTAGTGAACGAAGAATAGTTATAGTGATAGCTCTAGTGAGGAGTATTCGAAATCTCGATCAGACCAAAGCCTTAGTAAAATTAAGAATGCTTGACATGTACATTGATGCTAAAATCGACACAGGCAGCCAAGTAAACATTTTGCCAAGTAAATTGTATGAACAATTGAAAATTAATAACCCCTTGCTACCCACTAACTCAAGATTGACCTCATATAGTAGGGATCATCTCATAGTTCTCTGTAAAACCAAAATACGCTGCGCGTATAAAAATAGGCTCACAAATGCAGATTTCTACATCGTAGATCAAAGGAATGTTCTGGCACTAATAAACTTACACACTGCGCAAGATCTTGGTTTAATAAAGTTGACATACGCGATAGATCAGCAAAACCCGCCGACAGTTCATCGAATAGTCATCGAATATAGCGACTTGTTTAGGGACATTTGAAGGAACTTGTTCCATAAAGCTTACGGAAAACCCTCCCCAGTCGTTTGTGCCACGCGGATAACGCGACAAATTAAAGTCTGAGCTAGATTCTATGGAACAAAAAGGCGTCATCTCAAAGTCACAGACCCTACATAATGGGTAAATGCACTTGTATGTGTGGAAAAGTCGAAAGGCAATATAAGAGTATATATTGACCCAAAGGCTCTAAACGATAGCATCCAAAGGCCGTACTATCCAATGCGCACAATCGATGATGTTACCGCCAAAGTCGCTGGCGCGACCCATTTCAGCCTATTGGACACGACAAAAGGGTATTATTCTTGCCAACTTACGGACGAGTCGTCGAGACTCACGACATTTGCGACCCCTTTCGGTCGTTACTGTTATCCAAGACTCCCGATGGGTCTTAAGTCGTCGCAAGACATATATATATCAGGAAAATGGAGGACATTCGTGAAGGCCTCGAAGGCATTGCATGCATCATAGACGACTTGATCGTTTTTGGAAAATCCAAGTCGTATACGTGCTAGGGAAAATGGACTGAAGTTCAATCCCGAAAAAGTTTGTATATGCCAAACTGAGGTGAATTACTTTGGTCACGTGATCACAAACAAAGGTTTATCTGTAGACAAAGAAAATTTCTCCGCAATTTTGAATATGAAAACCCCAAACTCCAGACATGAGCTAGATACCCTGCTGGGCATGCTGACTTATTCTTCTAAGTTTGCACTCTTTTGAAAAACGATCACTGAGTTCATTTGGAGCCCAGAACAGGACAAATCATTTGCTAAGGTCAAAAAGGTCATAACGCAAGCACCTGTCCTGAAATACTTCGACCCTGTCAAATCGGTCACGCTGCAGGTCGACGCAAGTTTCAAGGGTATTGATGCAGTTTGCCTACAAGATGGCAAGCCGATCTATTACGCTTCAAAAACATTGACTGAAAGTCAAATATCATGGGCACAAATTGAAAAGGAAACGCTAGCTATTTTATTCGGTTGCTTGAAATTCAAACAATATATTTATGGTAAACGCACAATAGTTGAAAGTGATTGCGAACCCATCATTTCAATGATGAAGAAACCATTGTGTGTTGCACCACCTACGTTACAAAGTATGCTCTTGCAACTTTAACCTTATGACATAGAAGTCATTCATAAAAAAGGTACTAGTATACCGTTAGGTGATGAGCTAAGTAGACATTTCGTATCGGAAATGTATCAAGACCTATTCGACGATCTTGATACGCACGTTAACATGGTATTACAACAATTACCTGTTAGTGCTCAAAACTTGACACTATACGGTTAGATTCCAAAGCAGACGACCAAATTCAAAGTATCCCAAACATTATGAAAAACGGATGGCCAAATGAGCGCCAAAAATGCCCAAAAATCCGTCCTGGACTTTCTTTCGAAAACGGAATCATGTCCAAATGTCAGAAAATCATAATTCCAACAGCACTGCGTGCAGAAATGATAAGGATAATTCATGACAGCAGCCATCAAGGCTGTAACCAGGCTTCACGCCGCGTTCGCGATATAATGCTTTGGCCGGGCATGACTAAAGCTCGTTATGTGAGCGACATCGACACGCGAACGCTGTAGAATCATTACGACCCAATGAAATGCCCCTCAGGCCATGGCAACACGTGTCGTGTGATATCTTAGCGTTTGAGAATAACCAGTATCTTATTACTGTAGATGCGTTTAGTAAATATTTTGAGATAGATTTAATGCCTGATATGAAAAGTACCACAGTCATTCGAAAACTGAAAGTATACTTTAGCCGTTTCGGTTAAGTAGGACGTCTTAACACCGATAATGGGACTCAATTCACATCGGAACAATTCCGTGACACAGGATTGGCAATTTACACATGTTACGTCTAGTCCAAACCACCAAAGTTCAAAGGATTGAGTGAAATATACGTCAAACATGCAAAACGTATTCTGCAAAAAGCGAAAGAAGCAAATCGCGATCCGTACCTACCATTACTTGAACATCGCAATACACCGTTACCGTGTGGGTACTCTCCAGCACAGCTCCTCATGGGTAGGAGACTGCGATCAGTTGTCCCAACAACTAATAAACAGTTAACACCGAAATCAGTCAATATCAAAAAGGCACGGGAATACATGCAAAAACAGCAAGAACGATCAAAACACTATCACGATCAGAATGCGCGACCCCTTCCTTCACTTAAAGTAGGAGACCGCGTCATGTTTTAAAAGAAACCCGGCGAAAAATGGGAACGCGCGTAGGTTGTTGAACAATTCAATGATAGATCCTTCAACTTTCAGACACCAGAAGGTGCTACATATAGGCGAAACCGGATTTTCATAAACAATTCCAAGTCCAACCAACAAACAAACTCGCCACCAAAGCATATAGCAATCATAGCCCTATGGAACCCCCTTCTAAGCCTGTAGATTTAAGCATCAAGGTAAATGTCAGTCAGCAATATGTGACAAGGTCTGGTCGGGAGGTAAAGCCACTTAGAGCGTTATCGGAAAGCGAATGGGAAATGTAAACACTACATTCCTCAAACGCGTAACCATCGCTCTCAAATGTATCAAATTTACTCATAAATACACCACTGGGTTAACCAGCAGAAAACATCTGGCCGCATGAAATTGTATGTGCCGTCAGTGTCAACGATTAGTTCTAACTATCGACTGGCGTTGCACATTGAGACGCATAGAACTTTATCCCATAAATCCGATCCGCGCATAAATGGCATGTTCTAAAACATGGCCTGGCCTGGCCTGCTGACTCAGCATTTTGTGTCGGGCCAGGCCAGATTTTATACATATTGAGAGTAACCTTTATTTAGAAATTAAACTGCATGTTTAATATAATGATTTTTTTCTGAGTTTTATTCAGATATCAAAAATTGTACTTTTATTGAATAATAATCGGATGAATTTATATTTAAGTGCACATATCTGGTTAACTCTTTCAGCGCCAAAGGCAATAATGAGCTTTTTGCAAACAATACAGATTCAGGTAAGTCAGCTCGTAACGAGCTGTCTTACCTGAAATCTGCATTGTTTGGCTGCGAGTTTTAAAAATATTCCAAAGATCCTATGACATGAAAATAGAGTCGTCCTAGTTTGAACATGGAAGAGTCTACTTAAAACAATTCGGCGCTGAAAGGGTTAACAAATCGATTCTTATATGTTATATTTGGAAGTGTTAAAAAAAGAAGCTGTTTGTTATGAAGCTAAGAAGAGGGTGAAAAGAAAATCTCTAAAGTTGTATTGAAATGTTATAACAGTGAAGTTTAATTAAAAAATCTGATGCCCATTTAAATGACTGAGACTTTAAATTCCGGTCAAATCAATCGTTTAGTGTCTGCAGTTATGCATGTGTCTTTGAATGTATGCCTATCTGAATGTATGTATTATTAGTTATTTGGTCTGTTACTGACCCACTACGGAAAAATAGGGGGTCTGTGGAATGTATAGGGGGCGAGGCGTAAGCCGAGTCCCCCTATACATTCAACATACCCCCTATTTTTCCGTAGTGGGTCAGTAACAGACCAAATAACTGATTTATTTCATCGACCACCTTTCATGAGCAAAATAAAATGATACTCTTTCATTTACATTAACATTTACAATATGTCTAGAGGAAATTTACGGGTTTTGGCGCCAAATCACTAGCGTTATGACGTCAAACCGATGATGTGACGTCATTTTCCTAGTATTTGGTCCCAGTATTTTTAAAATTCCTAGTACTAAACCAACTTTAATAATGAAATGAAACAATATCAATTTGTTTTGTTCATGAAAGGTGGTTGATGAAATAAATCAGTTATATGGTCTGTTACTGACCCACTACGGAAAAAAAAAAAAAATTAACAAGCGTAGGACATGCATTACATTTATACATTCATTGATTTTTTTTTTTTCTATGGAAAGAGAAGTTACTTTGCATGATATTCAACTTCGTAGTCGTTATGATATATTGTAAACAAATCGCTGTTAAAAATATCAAGATATTATACAGTGTATAGATCTATTTTAACATAGGCAACTAAAAACCTTCCAGTCAGCTTAATCTGAGAATAGACGCCATATTGATTTTACTCACCCCCTATGGAATTTACTCACCCCCTATAGAAATGTAGGGGGTGTGCACGTGACAGGCTTTAACCAATGAAATTGCTAGAATTTCGTGGGAGGCGAAATAATATTAGTTATTTGGTCTGTTACTGACCCACTACGGAAAAATAGGGGGTCTGTGGAATTTATAGGGAGCGAGGCGTTAGTACTAGGAATTTTAAAAATACTGGGACCAAATACTAGGAAAATGACGTCACGTCATCGGTTTGACGTCATAACGCTAGTGGTTTGGCGCCAAAACCCGTAAATTTCATCTAGAAATATTGTAAATGTTAATGTAAATGAAAGAGTATCATTTTTTTTTGCTCATGAAAGGTGGTCGATGAAATAAATCAGTTATTTGGTCTGTTACTGACCCACTACTGAAAAATAGGGGGTATGTTGAATGTATAGGGGGACTCGGCTAACGCCTCGCCCCCTATAAATTCCACAGACCCCCTATTTTTCCGTAGTGGGTCAGTAACAGACCAAATAACTAATATTATTTCGCCTCCCACGAAATTCTAGCAATTTCATTGGTTAAAGCCTGTCACGTGCACACCCCCTATATTTCTATAGGGGGTGAGTAAATTCCATAGGGGATGAGTAAATTCAATATGGCTTCTATTCTCAGATCAAGCTGACTGGAAGTTTTTTTCAGTTGCCTATGTTAAAATAGATCTATATACTGTATAATATCTTGATATTTTTAACAGCGATTTGTTTACAATATATATATCATAACGACTACGAAGTTGAATATCATGCAAAGTAACTTCCCTTTCCATAGAAAAAAAAAAAATCAATGAATGTATAAAAATAATGCATGAAACCAGACCATTTATAACTGATTTATTTCATCAACCACCTTTCATGAACAAAACAAATTGATATTGTTTCATTTCATTATTAAAGTGGGTTTAGTACTAGGAATTTTAAAAATACTGGGACCAAATACTAGGAAAATGACGTCACGTCATCGGTTTGACGTCATAACGCTAGTGATTTGGCGCCAAAACCCGTAAATTTCATCTAGAAATATTGTAAATGTTAATGTAAATGAAAGAGTATCCTTTTTTTTTGCTCATGAAAGGTGGTCGATGAAATAAATCAGTTATTTGGTCTGTTACTGACCCTATTTTCATATGTAATATGACGTAATCCATTGGTTACATTTACAACCCACTTTAATAATGAAATGAAACAATATCAATTTGTTTTGTTCATGAAAGGTGGTTGATGAAATAAATCAGTTATATGGTCTGTTACTGACCCACTACGGAAAAAAAAAAAAAATTAACAAGCGTAGGACATGCATTACATTTATACATTCATTGATTTTTTTTTTCTATGGAAAGAGAAGTTACTTTGCATGATATTCAACTTCGTAGTCGTTATGATATATTGTAAACAAATCGCTGTTAAAAATATCAAGATATTATACAGTGTATAGATCTATTTTAACATAGGCAACTAAAAACCTTCCAGTCAGCTTGATCTGAGAATAGACGCCATATTGATTTTACTCACCCCCTATGGAATTTACTCACCCCCTATAGAAATATAGGGGGTGTGCACGTGACAGGCTTTAACCAATGAAATTGCTAGAATTTCGTGGGAGGCGAAATAATATTAGTTATTTGGTCTGTTACTGACCCACTACGGAAAAATAGGGGGTCTGTGGAATTTATAGGGGGCGAGGCGTTAGCCGAGTCCCCCTATACATTCAACATACCCCCTATTTTTCAGTAGTGGGTCAGTAACAGACCAAATAACTGATTTATTTCATCGACCACCTTTCATGAGCAAAAAAAAATGATACTCTTTCATTTACATTAACATTTACAATATTTATCAGAAATAAATTTAAAAAAAAAATTAACAAGCGTAGGACATGCATTATTTTTATACATTCATTGATTTTTTTTTTTCTATGGAAAGGGAAGTTACTTTGCATGATATTCAACTTCGTAGTCGTTATGATATATATATTGTAAACAAATCGCTGTTAAAAATATCAAGATATTATACAGTATATAGACCTATTTTAACATAGGCAACTGAAAAAAACTTCCAGTCAGCTTGATCTGAGAATAGAAGCCATATTGAATTTACTCACCCCCTATGGAATTTACTCACCCCCTATAAAAATATAGGGGGTGTGCACGTGACAGGCTTTAACCAATGAAATTGCTAGAATTTCGTGGGAGGCGAAATAATATTAGTTATTTGGTCTGTTACTGACCCACTACGGAAAAATAGGGGGTCTGTGGAATTTATAGGGGGCGAGGCGTTAGCCGAGTCCCCCTATACATTCAACATACCCCCTATTTTTCAGTAGTGGGTCAGTAACAGACCAAATAACTGATTTATTTCATCGACCACCTTTCATGAGCAAAAAAAAATGATACTCTTTCATTTACATTAACATTTACAATATTTCTAGATGAAATTTACGGGTTTTGGCGCCAAATCACTAGCGTTATGACGTCAAACCGATGACGTGACGTCATTTTCCTAGTATTTGGTCCCAGTATTTTTAAAATTCCTAGTACTAAACCCACTTTAATAATGAAATGAAAGAATATCAATTTGTTTTGTTCATGAAAGGTGGTTGATGAAATAAATCAGTTATAAATGGTCTGTTACTGACCCACTAAGGGGAAAAAAAAAAATTAACAAGCGTAGGACATGCATTATTTTTATACATTCATTGATTTTTTTTTTTCTACGGAAAGGGAAGTTACTTTGCATGATATTCAACTTCGTAGTCGTTATGATATATATATTGTAAACAAATCGCTGTTAAAAATATCAAGATATTATACAGTATATAGATCTATTTTAACATAGGCAACTGAAAAAAACTTCCAGTCAGCTTGATCTGAGAATAGAAGCCATATTGAATTTACTCACCCCCTATGGAATTTACTCACCCCCTATAGAAATATAGGGGGTGTGCACGTGACAGGCTTTAACCAATGAAATTGCTAGAATTTCGTGGGAGGCGAAATAATAACATTTACAATATTTCTAGATGAAATTTACGGGTTTTGGCGCCAAATCACTAGCGTTATGACGTCAAACCGATGACGTGACGTCATTTTCCTAGTATTTGGTCCCAGTATTGTTAAAATTCCTAGTACTAAACCCACTTTAATAATGAAATGAAACAATATCAATTTGTTTTGTTCATGAAAGGTGGTTGATGAAATAAATCAGTTATAAATGGTCTGTTACTGACCCACTAAGGGGAAAAAAAAAAATTAACAAGCGTAGGACATGCATTATTTTTATACATTCATTGATTTTTTTTTTCTGCGGAAAGGGAAGTTACTTTGCATGATGTTCAACTTCGTAGTCGTTATGATATATATATTGTAAACAAATCGCTGTTAAAAATATCAAGATATTATACAGTATATAGATCTATTTTAACATAGGCAACTGAAAAAAACTTCCAGTCAGCTTGATCTGAGAATAGAAGCCATATTGAATTTACTCACCCCCTATGGAATTTACTCACCCCCTATAGAAATATAGGGGGTGTGCACGTGACAGGGTTTAACCAATGAAATTGCTAGAATTTCGTGGGAGGCGAAATAAATATGTATGTCCGTCTATCTCCCCGTCTAACTGTTGGTTTAACTGTCAATCTGCCTGTATGTCTATATGCATGTATACACGTGTGTATGTAAATCTGTATGTTTATCTGTCTATGTGTTTGTATGTCTATCTGTCTATGTATGTGTATGTCTATTTATGTATGTATGTCTATCATCATGTATGTCTATCTGAGTGTATTTCTATCTGGATTTATGTCTTTAAGTTTATTTATGTATTGTATGTCCGTCTATCTGTTGGTGTAGCTGTCAATCTGCCTGTATCTCTGTATGAATGTATATACGTGTGTATGTCAATATGTATGTTTATCTGTCTATCAGTCTATGTATGTGTATGTATATTTGTCTATGTATGTATATCAATATGTATGTCTATCAATATGCATGTCTTTCATCGTGTGTCTAACATTATGTATGTCTATATATATGTGTATATCTGCATTTATTCATGTGTCTTTGAATGTATGCCTATCTGAATGTATGTCCATCTGAGTGTATGTCTATATGTATGTATGTCTTTGTATATATGTATGCCGGTCTATCTCTCCGTCAATCTGTTGGTGTAACTGTTAATATGCATCTATGCCTGTATGCATGTATATACGTGTGTATGTCAATCTGTATGTGTATCTGTCTATGCGTTTGTATGTTTATCTGTCTGTGTATTTGTATGTCGATCTGTCTGTCTATCATTGTGTGTATATCATTAGTATATGTCTATCACTATGTATTTATATGCATTTAGCATGTGGTTTTCAATGTATGCCTATCTGAATTCATGTCTATCTGAGTGCATGTCTATCTGTATTTATGTCTGTATGTATGTCCGTCTATCTCTCTGTCTATCTGTTGGTGTAGCTGTCAATCTGCATGTACGTCTATATGCATGTATATACGTGTGTATGTCAATATGTATGTTTATGTGTTTACTCGTTTGTATTTCTATCTGTATATGTATGTGTATGTCTATCTGTCTAGGTATGTCTATCATCATGTATGTCTATCATTATGTATGTATATCACAATGAATGTCTATCTTCATTTATTCAGGTGTCTTTGAATGTATGTTTATCTGAATTTATGTCTATCTAAGTGTATGTCTATCTGTTTGTATGTCTTTATGTGTATGTATATATGTAGGTCCGTCTATCTCTCTGTCTATCTGTTGGTGTAGCTGTCAATCTGCCTGTATGTCTGCACGCATGTATATACTTATGCATGTCAATCTGTTTGTTCATCTGTCTATGCGTTTGTATGTCTATCTGTCTATGTAAGTATATGTATATATGTATATGTATGTATATCATCATGTGTCTATCAGTATGTATGTCTATCATTATGTATGTCTATCTGCATTCATTCATGTGTCTTTGAATGTATGCCTATCTGAATGTATCTCTACCTGAGTGTATGTCTCTCCGTATTTATGTTTATGTACATATGTATGTCCGTCTATCTCTCCGTCTGTCTGTCGCAGTAACTGTCAATCTGCCTGTATGTCTGTATGCATGTAAAAACGTGTGTATGTCAATATATATGTTTATCTGTCTATGCCTTTGTATGTATATTTTTCTATGTATGTCTATCATCGTGTGTCTATCATTATGTATGTCTATCACTATGTATGTCTATCTACGTTTATTCATGTGTCTTTGAATGTATGCCTATCTGAATTTATGTCTATGATCTGAGTGTATGTATATCTGTATTTATGTTTATGTATATATGTATGTCCTCCTATCTGTCGGTGTAATTGTCAATCTGCCTGTATGCATGTATATACGTGTGTATGTCCATCGGTATGTTTATGTGTCTATGCGTTTGTATGTCTACCTGTCTATGTGTGTGTGTATGTCTATCATCATGTATTTTCTTCACTCTGTATGTCTATCTGTATGTATTCATGTCTCTCTGAATGCATGCCTATCTGAATTGATGTCTATCTGTATTACTATATTTTTGTAAACTAAGCCGGTCTCTTAAGTCTTGGATGTAGTATGTTAAAATTGTAAATCGTGTAGATTTACTAACAATATTGCAATTTAAGAAGGTCCTCAATTTGACGGCTACTCCAGGTTCTCATACACACTCTACGCAAATTTTCTTTCGTCACGTGACCTTGATTTGTGCTTAAGTTGGATGGTGTCACCAACATAGAACTTTTTGCAATTCTAGGCCTAAAGTCTTCTTAATGATACACAAAACAACCTCCCCATTACGATGCATAAAATCAGGTCTGTATAAAATATGCAAATGAAGGTCCTCGTTTTGTGGTCCTCAATGTGTGTGCGTGCAGCTTTCAACTGATCTTCGGTTGTGTCACGAGCCGTTGAGAACAGAAATTTTAATTGACAAAAAGCATACAAGCTCATAGTCACATAAAACATACATGTTCATATACATACAGTAGAAATGGCAT
Organism: Serripes groenlandicus; assembly: GCA_031761405.1. Classification (NCBI taxonomy): domain Eukaryota; kingdom Metazoa; phylum Mollusca; class Bivalvia; order Cardiida; family Cardiidae; genus Serripes; species Serripes groenlandicus. Next base: position 66,125,557 of record JASEVX010000006.1, read on the forward strand.
GTCGTTTAATACATACATATTCATAATATTTTAACATATTTTATACATTTAGGTTTAAACGTGCTAATTCTTCCGTTGTTCTGTTCTGTTCTGTGTCACGTTGTTTCCGGATTTTATATTAACTATGAGTCTCTTTCTCGATTCAGATGCATCCCTAACTGTAAAGGAGCTAGGCCAACAGTACCAGTGTTTTAACCCCATTTCCATCAGATAGACGCTTTCTGACGCATTTGCAGTGACTTTTAAAAATATTGTGGCAAAAGGAGAGATTGTTCATTATGAACAATTTCCCTTTTTGTCACAATGTTTTCATTTCTATTATAAACTGACCGTTCATTTATAGACTTTTCATAGGTATGCCTACATGTTTTACTAAGTCGTTTGCAGCGGATTTGTTGTATGTGGGAAAGGGTTAATTCCCTATTTCGTTGAATCTTGGCGCACATCGGACTTTCTACCTCAGGGAGATGTCAGACCTACTAGGTACGCAACAAATAGATCACAATATTTCCAACTTCATCGAATACTATCTAAACAAATTTGTTTTCAAATATCACAAGTACTTTAAACTTATAAAATGCTTATCCTTAGGTATGACCTATTAAAATCCTATTTAAAATGTTGAAACTGAAAAATTTAGCATAACAACCAACAGACTATTTAAGGAAAGCTTGACCTATATTAAAATAACTGTTTAACTCTTTCGCTGCCAAAGGCAATTAAAGACTTTTACACACAATGCAGATTCAGGTGAGACAGCTCGTAATTAGCATTCTTTCCTGAATCTGCATTGTTTGCCATTGATATTAAATTTTGAATTTAAATGTTCGTTTTAATTTATATAGTGACCTGGTTTGGTCATATTTGGGAAGCTCAATGCGTAGCAAATGAAAACCTTTTTCGGCGATAGCTGATTAACGTGGGTTTTGACCTAGATGCTAAACAAATGATCTAGATTGTAGACCAATCAAATGTTGTATTCAATGAATATTGTAGAAGAAATAAAAGAAATGAAACATTTTGATTGGTTCATAGTTAATTGGCGATCCTACGAGAGGCACCAATAAGGTGAAGTTTTAAAATTGAAATGTTCTGCATACTTACCTTTTATTGTTTTCCTTAAGAAATAAATTCCATTAAAAAAAATCACTGAAAACGTATGAAATATGATATTTAAGAGCAAAATATTAATTATTTTTGAAACATGATAAGATTTCAGTTATTTATCGTCAATTGAAACGTTTACTTTGTTACATAATACACCTCTTGGGAGTCTCGCGTAATCGCCAGTCATGTGATGAATTCTCGGCCTTGAACGAAATAAACGTAGTTGCTAGTGTAATGGATGTTGACTTGGAGTGTCAAGTGAAAGGTCTGTGGTTCGCGTCCCGGTAGGAGTAAGCTTTTTTTCTCTCTCTCATTCATATCAAAATCAAAGTATATATATGAATTAAAACATTTATAAACCAAATATTACATATTTTACGTTATTGTTTTCTGTCATTCTAATAAGTAAGATCAAATATCAAATAATATGCGCATGTTCCATTTCTTAGTGTTTTCTCATGTTGATCGCCGTTTATCTTTTTTAAAGCTATTTCTTGTTATCCACAGCGTTTTAAATGACAATATAAGCAACAATAGAGAGCTGACTGAATACCAAATAGGAAGCTAAATTATGACTGCGGGTATAAACAATTATTTTTTCAAGAATCATATCTATGTGTAATTGATTTGAGTAAATTCAGAACTTGCCTGGCAATCTTTAGAAATTCCTGTCACTGTCTTATTATCGAGAAAGACAGACATTAAGGCATATCAAGGGAAGACCATTTCTGTGTCTATTGTGTGTCGAGGAAGAGTTACATGTCCCATTGTGCTGTCTTTTATATGCCGATATCCGGCAAAATATATAGATAAGAGATATGTTAAAAATCCAAATGAAATTGCTTTCTATAATAAAATGTCTTCAAAAATGAGCTGGTTATTCGTAATTTGGCAATCTTTCTTTTCTATGCCTTCAAAAGGAGATTAGAATATCTCAATGGACAGGAATTACGATTTTCTAAAGTGGATTCAGCTCGTTATTTGTATATGAGATGATATTTGTATCGCATGATTATCGTATGTGATATGATTTATGTTTACTATAAACTATAGTTTGAAAGAAAAATGCCTTATTTAACAATTGCGACATGTTTGATTATTGCTATATTAATGTAAAACGAATTTGTATATTAATGATGTTTTTGTAGATAGGGCACATGATTGTTTATTCGTATAATTATTAATTCGATTACATGATATCCCTTACACAAATCACAATTTGTAAAATGTACAAATGTATATAACTTGTGTATGGGGCCGGTGGCCCGATTATGCAATAAAAGTTGAATTGAATTGAATCGAATTGATATTAAATTTTACAACATTTCCTTTTGGCCTAAAAATGGAGTGGTCCAATTTTCAACATGGTAGAGTCGACTTTGTGAAGAGATATACGGTGAAAAGCATACTATACGTTGGTTCGTGATCAAAACAAGGGAGATAACCAATATCATTTGAAAATTCCATGCGAGGTTAACTTTCTTTGAATTTTAGAATTTAGAAGCTCTAAAAACTCAAATGGATAACCCCCTCCCGTATAACTATACTAGGCGAAATGACATAATGTCGTATAAGCGAAGACTTAGGACTGATGTTGCTCAAAGGCAAATATCACATCGCATGAAGGAGCGTATATGTGCCTTGACGTGTGTGTTAACTAATTCATTGTTCAATTACTTCATTTTATGAAAATAATGATCATGGTATTTAATAAAAATAAATAATGGTGATATAGCCGGATGAGATATCCTTTTCATGTCCCAAACATAGTTTTACAAATTGCTCAATCATCTATGTTTAACCCACCTTTCCCGCATACAGTAAATCTTCAAAAGAGGAGACTGAAAATATCTAGACATAAATATGGAAACTCTCTATGAATGAAAGTATACTTATTGAAAGGAGTTGAAACTATTGAGGTAAAATGAGTTATTGCTCATCAAGAACATATCCCCTTTAGCAGCGATGTTTTCAAATGTCAGTTACTGTAAACGCGTCAAAAATCGTCTGTATGTAAGAAAGGATTGAAGAAAAATATCCATCATAGATTGTTGTGCGACTTAAGAAATCATCATTCATCCACAATTAATCTTGCACTGTTACGAATATTGTTTCCAGATCGTTGGAGTAAAACACGTGTGAATCGAGACGTGGTTCATCATTGAACAGTGGGATTCGTGGTTCTGATAGCTGCAAGAGTTAGATAGTGTTGAAAATCTTCAATAAAGTATCTTACATAAAGTACAGGTACAAAATTGAGTATCAAAACAATTGAGCCGTCTCGTGAGAAAACCAACATTGTGGACTCTGCGTAAAGTATCGACCCGGATCAGCCTACTTTTAGCCTCCTGTCGATTTCTTGTTTCAGGAATCATTACTCTATACCTCCATCCCACTGTGATACATTACGCAAATGTTGGTTTCTCGCGGGACGGCTCATTATTTAGACACGTCGAGCGATTTGGGGTCTTATTTCAAATCTTCGAACATTGAAGATTCGGGCGATCCTGTACATACAGCGGACAGTCTCACCAGAGCCAGCACTGTCCGCCCATATGTTATATAAACGTTAACCCTTTTCTACATACAACAAATCAGCAGCAGACATATTTAAACAAAAAATGGAAACTCCATTATTAAATTAAGTTGAAAACAGAGAAATTGCTCATTATAAGCAATTTCTCCTTTCGCCACACTGTTTTTAAAAGTTGGCTGCTCCAGGGGCGAAAAGAAACGTCTACATGTAGGAAAGGGTAGATACATAAACTGACACCTACTAGAAGTATAGCTGCACTATTTAAACGCCAATGTAAAGTTATATGAAGCCAACTATGGGGATTAATACGAAACCCTAAATCGCCAGATGCGGTTAATTTGTCTGTATGCGGTTATAAGTAGTAATGCTATCTAGAAATTTAGGTTAGCACGATACGAACTGAGACAAGTTCTAGCAATTAAGTGTTGCACTATACGAACTGAGACAAGTTCTAGCAATTAAGTGTTGCACTATACGAACTGAGACAAGTTCTAGCAATTAAGTGTTGCACTATACGAATTGAGACATGTTCTAGCAATTAAGTGTTGTAATATACGAATTGAGACGAGTTCTAGAAATTTAAGTTTGCACGATACGAACTGAAAAGGGTTCTAGCAATATAGGTTTTTACTGAACGAACTGAGACGAATTCTAGAAATTGAGGTGTGTACTATACGAACCGAGACGAGTTCTAGAAATTGAGTTTTGTCCTGTACGAGCTGAGACGAGTTCTAGAAATTGAGGTTGGCACGATACGAACTGAGAGGAGATCTAGCAATTAAGGTTTGTACGTGAAGAACGGAGGCGAGTTATATCAATTGAGGTTGGCACGATATGAGCCGAGATGAGTTCTAGCAGTTAAGGTTTGCACATAAGGAACTGTGAGGAATTATAGAGCTTAAGGTTTGCAATATACGAGCTGAGACGAGTTCTATAAATTGAGGTTGGCACGATATGTACTGAGAGGAGATCTAGAAATAAAGGATTGTACTATACGAACTGAGAGGAGATCTAGAAATTAAGGTTTGTACTCGACGAACTGAGACGAATCTAAACATTAAGGTTTGTACTCTACGAACTGAGACGAGTTCTAGTAATTGAGGTTTGCACATAGCGAACTGTGAGGAAGTATAGAACTAAAGGTTTGCAATATACGAGCTGAGACGAGTTCTATAAATTGAGTCACGTTGGCAAGATACGAACTGAGGGGAGATCTAGAAATTAAGGGTTGAACTCTTCGAACTGAGACGAGTTCAAGTAATTGAGGTTGCACGTAGCGAACTGTGAGGAGTTATAACAATTAAGATTGCTATATACGAACTGAGACGAGATCTATAAATTGAGGTTGGCACGATACGAACTGAGAGGAGTTCTATAGCAATTGAGTTTGCACATAACGAACTGTGAGGAATTATAGAAATTAAGGTTTGCAATATACGAGCTGAGACGAGTTCTCTACATTGAGTTTGGCAAGATACGAACTGAGAAGAGATCTATAAATTAAGGTCTTTACTATACGAACTGAGACGAGTTCTCGAAATTAAGGTTTGTACTCTACGAACTGAGAGGAGTTCTAGCTGTTGAGTTTGCACATAGCGAACTGTGAGGAATTATAGAACTTAAGGTTTGCAATATACGAGCTAAGACGAGTTCTATAAATTGAGTCAAGTTGGCAAGATACGAACTGAGACGAGTTCTAGAAATTAAGGGTTGAACTCTACGAACTGAGACGAGTTCTATAAATTGAGTCACGTTGGCAAGATACGAACTGAGGGGAGATCTAGAAATTAAGGGTTGAACTCTTCGAACTGAGACGAGTTCAAGTAATTGAGGTTGCACGTAGCGAACTGTGAGGAGTTATAACAATTAAGATTGCTATATACGAACTGAGACGAGATCTATAAATTGAGGTTGGCACGATACGAACTGAGAGGAGTTCTATAGCAATTGAGTTTGCGCATAACGAACTGTGAGGAATTATAGAAATTAAGGTTTGCAATATACGAGCTGAGACGAGTTCTCTACATTGAGTTTGGCAAGATACGAACTGAGAAGAGATCTATAAATTAAGGTCTTTACTATACGAACTGAGACGAGTTCTCGAAATTAAGGTTTGTACTCTACGAACTGAGAGGAGTCCTAGCTGTTGAGTTTGCACATAGCGAACTGTGAGGAATTATAGAACTTAAGGTTTGCAATATACGAGCTAAGACGAGTTCTATAAATTGAATCAAGTTGGCAAGATACGAATTGAGGGAAGATCTAGAAATTAAGGGTTGAACTCTACGAACTGAGACGAGTTCTATAAATTGAGGTTGGCACGATACGAACTGAGAGCAGATCTAGAAATTAAGATTTATGCAATACGATCTGAGATGACTTCCGGAAATTCAGTTTTGTGCAATTATGATCTGAGACGAGTTCTAGAAATTGAGGTTTGTACTATAGCAGAAAATCTCAAAAGGAGTTGAAACGAGTTCTAAGGTAGCATTTTTCGTTGTTATATGTAACATAACAACTATACTTTCTTTGGTGATATGCATTTATCACTAGAGGCTGACATGATTACATTAGTTGTTTTTCCGGCGAGCAATAGTTTACGGTAAGTGACACCGTTAACAATGTGTATCTATGTGTACCTTTTAAGCTATGAAATCTAATCATCTCGTGATCATCCTTGTTGGATTATTGGTTGCTGATGTGGACGCGGTTTTGTGGTTGTGAGTTCGTGGCAGACGACGTCCGTTTGGCATTGGATTTGTCAAATCAAGTGACCACAGAATAAAACGTGCAGCTGAAGATTCCTTCGAGCCGTACGTTGAGCATAACGCAGAGATATCTGAATGGGAAGTTAACAACGCTGAACAGAATGGAGGATAAATACGATCACACCAAGAGGCACAGAGTAGAAATGTGAGAAATGATACGTTATAGTATTTACCACAGCTGGGACCGTTGATATGTGTCAATTTCAGATAAATCTGCATTAAAGTCGTTCCACGATAAAAACCAACATTAAGGACTCTGCGTAAAGTATCGACCCCAATCATCCTAAACATGCCGCACAAGCTAACCCGGGTATACACTTTTCGCCTCCTGTCGATTTTTGTTTCAGGAATCATTACTCTATACCTCTATCCCCCTGAGACGGAATGTGTCGGTCCGGATTAGCCTAAGCAGGCTGATTTGGATCAATATATTACGTAGAGTCCATAAGGTTGGTTTTCTCGTGGAAAGGCTCATTTTAGAAATCAACATTGTTTTACTGTATTGAGACGCCCATAGTCTGTTAAACCCTCTCCCATATACAGACGTATCTTTATGTATCTACTTCGGACATCTTTTGTTAATATTGTTGCAAAAGGAAGTTTTGCTTATAATGAGCATGTTACCATTTTGCCACAGTGGTTTCAGCCCAAATCAATAATTATATTTATTCAATTATAGAGAGTTTTTAAATTTGCAACGATATTTTTTAAGCTGGCTGCTGCATATTTGTTCTAAGTGGCTACAGGTTAATGTAAGATTTCTCAAGAAACACACACAAAGAAAAGAGCATATCGAGGTCTTGGCGTGAAAACTTGTAACTAAAAACCTATTTTGAAAACCCTGGTTTAGGGGCAATTCTGACCCCTTTGTAAACAATGCAAATTTAGGTGCCATTGCTCAGAACGAGCAATGGCACCTAAATTTCCATTGTTTACCAAGAAAAATGATTTAACGGTTATAAAAACTTTATGGCGAGGTGATTAACCTTGGTAAAAAATACCAATTTTAGTTACAACCGTTTCACGCCAAGCCCTCGATATGAATGTTCCTGCCCTGTGTTCCATAGTCACAAAACTCAAAACCTGTTTTGCGAAACCTATATAGGTTTTGTCGATATACCGTTCCTTAGTCGGTTAACCAAACATGTTCTACCTGTTTTCCATTCATAAAACAGGTAGGTTTCGTTCCGTTTGATAGGCATAGCTTAAACTGTTTATGTTGTGTTTACTATGGAACTGTTTATATGTTTATAGAATATGTAACAACTGTAAAGTTTACGTGTAATTAAAATCTGTTATGTTATGTTCTGATAAGTTCGAATTACTACATGTCTTTTTTTTGTACCAACATTTCAGAAGTAGGTATTTCACAAGTGATAACGATAAGGCCATTCGCTATTTGAAGCTCAGTTTATAGCGACTTGAACTGTCAATCCAGGGGTTGTGAGTTCGAACCCCAATCACGGACAACAATATTTCCGACGTTTGACAACAGTCTATTCAACAGACTGCAATCGTCGTTACCGATAGACTAACAGTCACAGTTTAAACGCAGTGAATTGGTAGTAAATACTGCAGTGTGGAGTACCGATGGGAGAAAGTCAAGACACGCACGAGTAGGTGATCTGGCTGTGTTGGTATGGGAGGAAGTCAAGACACGCACGAGTAGGTGAAATGGCTGTGTTGGTATGGGAGGAAGTCAAGACACGCACGAGTAGGTGAAATAGCTGTGTTGGTATGGTAGAAAATTAGTGAAAACGGCGTTAATCCAAATTTATCAATCTAGCGATGTGAAATGTTTTCACATGTAGTCTTTGGAAAGGTAAACAATAGGGAGTCATTAATTCAACTGATAATGTTCATTAACTAAAACATTAATAGATGAAATAAACCGAATTTAAATCAGAGTTGGAAAAAGATTGACCGAGCATAAGACTCGAAAACTCGAACTTCGTTACATATCGTAATCTTACCAAATGAGCTTAACATAGGGATGTGACTTTTTTATTTTGTTAAAACGCTTTCCATCATAAAACGCATTGTGATGCCTCCTGAGAATATTGTCATACAAGGAACAATAGCTCATGATGCGCTATTTATTCTTTTGCCGAAATGTTTTTAATACTAGTTATAATAAAGAATTTTCCAAGACTAAACTTTCCCTTATTGAGAGTTTTCCATAAAGTCGCCTTGGTGTTTTTAAATTCATCTGCTACAAATGTGTTGTATACGCTGCCTGATGGACACGAAGACAGTCAAATATTAATAAGTACCAGGTACAACCAGTTACGAATTAAAGATGACGTATTTATTTGGTTCAGTTTACATCTAACCCGTTCCCACATATAAACACTTTCTGATGTCTTTGCAGCAGACGACCTTAGAAAACATTGTGACAAAAGGAGGCCACAATGTTTTAACGTCTATTCAATACTAATATTTTCATTTTTAGAGAGTTTTCATATGTTTTCAAAGTCATCTTCTGTAGAGTTGTTGTATGTGAGAAAGGATTAAATAACGACTTAACTGCGTAATGGTACTGAATAACAGTGGACGATTAATGAGTACCAAGCAAAACCTGTAACCAAAATGTCCTTCAGGTGAAACTAATTGTTTGAGGTCAGTATTACGCATGGTAGCGAAGACAGTTGACGATTAATGGGTGTCAGGTAAATCCTGTAACCAGTATTATCATGTAGCTTCAACCAGCTTCAACCCTCGTTTGTCACACTTTCTAAGCGTTTCTCAGGTAGAACACTATATAACATTGAAAAGAGATACCGCTTACCTTTTAAATAATCCAAAGAAAATGGGGATCATGCATTATGCAAGAAAGAACTAGCTCTGTGAAGATGGTGACCGTCATTTTGAACACAATCCAGCTAGCCTGAAACTAGGGTTCCACATCCACTACTTTCACTTTCACACAAGGTGAAAATACCTAAATTGGATCAAATCAAACAGTTCCAGTGCATCCTATACATATTTACAAAGAATTTACACCCATTGTCACATATCCAATGCAGTCTGGGCCAGATGTACAACCATTTATAGGCAAACAACGGTTTCTTTTAGGGACTACTGTGGATCAGCCTTGCCAGCGGTTGAATTTAGCGTAATTTGACCTGTATTTATCGTAGAAACCATGACGAGTACGCGCGAGACACTATGTATAGTATCTATTCTTAATTATATAAACTACTCTTAACAGTTAAATTTACATATATCATTGAATGAAATAGTTATATATATATCATGAATGCATACTGTGGCATAGAACACTACTGGTAAGTCTGTTCTCTGCAGCACACAATGAGACAAAATTCGAAAACGAAAATATGACCAATCCTAACGTTAGCCTTTGTTAGTCTAACTTCATGTTCTCTATTGTCAACCAATATTTTCTCATTCATGCAATACAACCCTCTCTAGGCTAGTTGTATTACCTTGTATTACAAAGTTAACCATTTCCCACATTCAAACGTATGTTAATGCAACTGCAGTATATGAACCCTTGAAAATATTTTGACAAAACAAAAATTACTCATAATGAGCAATTTCTCCTTTGGACACAATATTTTCAAACTTATGCTGGAAAGGGTCAAGCTAGAAAATAGATAGTGAGTAATTATTTGATAACATGCAACCATCCTTCAACTATATTTATAATGGATCCGCGTTATACGAAAAGCGATCTTATTACATCTACGTGGCAACATTTTCTAACCGGTTCCAGTGTTAAAACACCGGAGTTAGGCTTTATCCCTTTCGCTGCCAAAAGCATTCAAAGGTTTTTGCAAACAATGCAGATACAGGTGAGACAGCTCATAATAACGAGCTGTCCGTCTTAAAAATTTGCATTGTTTGCCACTTAGACATTAAATTTTACAACATTTCCCTAATGGACGAAAAATGCAGTGGTTCAATTTCCAACATCGAAAAGTCGAAATTTTGAAATTCGGCAATGAAAGAGTTCAGTTTAATTTTCTTTTGGGAGTACTGGGTTGTTCAATGTGTACGCGGATAGTTAATGTTCTTGTGAGACAGGGTATACAGATCGAGGACTTCATGCAAAACAGTGGTAACTACTTCTTGTTCAATGTGTAGTTACAACCGTTTTCCAAGAAGCCCTCAAAATGATCATCCGAGCCGTAATTGTTCGCGAACAATTAACATAACCCCTTTCAAAAGTTGTCTTGAAATATTAGAATCATAATTCTGGGATAAAATTTATGTAATAATTTAACTTTCCAGTACAATAAACATTTTTAGGAATAACATAACAACGTGCCGTGGGCATTACAAAGCAAAAAAGATAATTAATTTATAGAAATACGAGACCCGTTCCATTCCGATTTCATTTTTGTTAACTGTTTGTGTATAGTGCCTGTCCGTTCTGCCTCTCACTGACCACGTAAATGACCTTAGTGGCATTTAAGCCGTCCTGCGAGAAAACCAATAGTGTGGACTCTGCGAAAAGTATCGACCCGGATCAGCATAAGCATGCCGCACAGACCAATCCGGGTAGACAATTTTCGTTTCCTGTGGATTTTCCGTTTCAGGAATCATTACTCTTTACCTCTCTCTCCCTGAGACAAAAAGTGTCGGCCCGGATTAGCCTGTGGGAAATGTGCAGGCTAATCTGTGTTGAACGGTTCATTTGTTTTACTAACTGGACGGCATTCAGTTACTAATTACCACCATTGAACAAGCTGCAAGTTCACAGACAATCCATACCACAATGCAACTCAATGACGCGACAATAATTCGAACCCTATGACCCTCTGCTCCGGCAGTGGACGCCTAAGCCTCCATCGTTTCCCATAGGTTTCGTGCTTTGAACAGTCGACGCCTGCATCATTGTGCGTTGTGGATCGGTGTGTGTGTGCATGTACTACATTCTTGCATGCTTTTAAAATGAGCCGTCTCGCGAGAAAACCAACATTATAGCCTCTGCGTAATGTATCGACCCAGATCAGCCTGCGCAGTCCGCGCAGAATGATCCGGGCCGACACATTCCATCTCAGGGGGATAACAGTATAGAGTAATGATTCCCGAAACTGAAAATCCACAGAAGACGAAAGGTGTCTGTCCGGGTAAGCCTGCGCGGCATGATTATGCTGATCTGGGTCGATATTTTACGTAGAGTCCACAATGTTGGTTTTCTCGCGGGACGGCTCAAATAACTTAATTAGTACGTCAGTGCAAAAAGGTATTCTTTGACTTCAGTGAACAATGTTGATACAGATCGATCCAGATCAACGTGTGCATCAGTAGAGTCTGATCAAGATATAAACGCTTCTTATAAAACATATACAGCTGATAAGAATATTCCATCAAATATGTGTAGATTGTGATAGAGTCGATGGACTATTTAATCTGTACCTACACTGTTCAACTGCTAAGGTGTACCTTGTCCCACGGACATTAAAGATCCTTATCAGATCTCACGCTGGCGCTGACTCGTCTGGTTCTTCGCTGGACACCCAAACTTCAGAATATCGGTTTTCCCATTGCATTTTTCATTTTAGGACTACCATACCACCGGTCACATGTCACCTACTCTGAACAACAGTCAGGATTGCCTCTTCAATCGGGTGACAATATGAACAACAGACTCATCGTTACATTTGTCCGTGCAATGAACACCGGCGATAATGACGATCAGTCTATACTTGTAAGTAAAGGATTAGCCAAC